>AYEL01080635.1:0-115056 GCA_000484575.1 Olivierus martensii
TTATCCTCAAACGCATCGTCTGTCTGGCTTACTAAAACGTCAGCAGCATCGTAGCGCTGACGTCAAATATGGCGGGAAATTCAATTTGAAATTTGTCCGGATTTAGCTGGCGCACCCTGTAGGTATGCAAATTTTTACACCAAATTTTAACACATTTAAATGTGTTGCAATTTGGTGTAAAAATTTGTTTTCCTTTTTCTATCAATCAAAATGAGTACTTATTGGATACCCTTATTGGCAGCAGAAAGGCTGAAAAAAAATTAATTTCCATTTTCTTAGACATCATAAGATTGTATTTGTATCTTTTCCAGATTAATAAATTTTATCAATAAAGTTAATGACATTATTTTATACATAAGAAAATATTAAAATATTTCAAGAAATCACAACAAGCACTTATGTTATTAGAAGCAGCAGAACTCAGTTATTTATAGTTATTAAAATATTTGCATTTATAATAAAATAAAAATATCAATTTAAAATGAAATACTTTATTATTTTAGTGAAGTAATGAGAGAATATAACGCAACTATAAATGGATTTCAGAAAATTAAATCAGCCTTTCAATCCAAATTTTAAAAATTTTATTTTTGTGCATTACACTGTAAAAATAATATCTGCTAACTGCCATTAAAGGTCTTTGGATAATAGGAAGAACTAAATTATATTTCAATTCCTGCTATGACTGACTTAAACTTATGGTATCATAATTTTTCTCTATATGTTAAAACTAAATATATAGTCTATACATAATGATAAATAGCTATCTTTGAATTTACATTGTTGTACTTTAAATATTTTTATATAAAATATGATTCAACATTTTAATCTTTTAAAACAGTAAATGAATGTTGTTCCATCTGTATATTAATACATATTTGAAAAAATATAATGAAATCGAAGTTTGTTTTATAAGTATTCCTTAGGGCAGGGGTTCCCAAAGTTTTGCCTATGTGGGCCAAATTGTAAATTCAAAAATATTTGATGGGCCAAAAGAAAGTATTATATTATGGAAATATGTTCAAATTGATAAAAAGTTAGGCACAAGGGAAAGGGAAAAGGCACAAGGAAGGGTTTATACTAATTTTATAATATACTCATTCTTTATTTATGACAATAATTATTTTTTAATACAAACTGTTTAAAATAATTCATTTCAAAAATAATCAAACAAAAATAACTAATTTCAAAAAAAAATAATAATAATAATAATAAATTCATCAATCTGAAGTGTGTGACTTGTGCAATTGTTGTATATTTTTAATAATAATTTTGACTCCCAGTTCTAAGTCAGTTGAATGTATTCTTAACACCTCTTTTAAATGTTCATCAGTTAATTTTGATCTCAATTTGGACTTATTAATACTCATGATTGTTAAATTAATTTTTAAATAATAATAACGAGCTGGTCTATACATTGCCTGGCTAGTGTGCCATAGAGGGACCGTGGCTAGATTTTGCCCGGCCAGGTGTGGATCTATCAGCAAAAGTCCAATGTAAATAATCAAAAATCATTCTAAATTAATATAACTGTCCGAAGAATCAATCTGCTTGTTGGCCTCGGTGGTCTAGCAGTATGACGATGATGTTGGGACGTTAGCCCAAAGGTCCCCAGTTCGATCCCGGGCCGAGGTGGATTTTTTCTTCAGATAATTTAGTTGTTTAGCCCAAAGGTCCCCGGTTCGATCCCGGGCCGAGGCAGATTTTTTTCCCGGTTCGATCCCGGGCTGAGGCAGATTTTTTCTTCTTCAGGTAAGTTAATTCAATCCCGGGCCGAGGCGGATTTTTTTTCAGACAAATTAGTTAAAAGTTCGATCCCGGGCGAGGCAGATTTTTTCTTCGGATAAATTAGTTAAAAATTCTAGTTCAATTATTAAGGCCGAGGCAGATTTTTTTCTTCAGATAAATTAGTTAAAAATTCTGGTTCAATTATTAATTTTTCGGATAAATTAGTTAAAAATCCTAGTTCAATTATTAATTAATAGATATGCCACTCATTGATTTAATAAAATATTAATTATTCTAATTATGAGATGAGATAAATTAATTAAAAATTCTAGTTCAATTATTAATTATTAGATGGCGCCACTCATTGATTTTGTAGAAATTAATAATTATTCTAATTACGAAGAGGCGCTAATTAGTTCCAAATTATTTCAAATCATTAAAATTATTCCGTTACCAGTTTCAAGGGCTAAAATTTGGCTTGATAATTTAGGTTTTTCTGTTATGGTTTCAAGGGCTAAAATTTGGCTTGATAATTTAGGTTTATTTGGGATATAGACCCTTGAAGTTATTATTTAAAAGTTAAATTTGGAATATTGATATACTTTAGATTAATTATGTATTTATTTATGAGATTATTTGAGGGCCCCTGAAAATTTCAGCACAATCAGATCAAAATAAAAGGAAAAATGGAAATACATTTACAATCAATGCAATCTTCTACAGGTTGCATTGCTCAACCAATTTTGACCAAATTTGATATATGTATGTATATTATTTTATTAAATGTTTCCTAAAAATTTAAATTCAGTCAGATTAAAAATAAAGGAGATAATTAATGATGAATTAACATGGTGTTAGAATATCTTTCTCAGAAAAATGGCTTTCATTTAAGAATAAATGATATCTGTATCCAATCAAAAACATCTAATACATATAATAAAAAAATAAGCTAAGTACAGTGTTAAGAAATTAAGCATTTGTTGCAGTTAGATTTGACTACTTGGTTGACAAATAAGAAAATTAAACAATAACATTAACCAAATTAGCCACTCTAAATTGTAATAGATAGCCTAATTTCATATAATGAGAACTTTAATTTTTCATGGGTCCCCTTAGTTCATTGGCCCATGTTCACTACACACTGCAGACTGATTGTTACACCACTGATTCCATTCCCATTTCCTGAAGCAGAGAATGGGAAATGGAAGGATGGGATGAGAAACTCCTTAAACTAAATAAAATACCCAAAATAATAATAATAATAATGCAATGACACAGACAGTTAGTTAACTCACAATTAAACATCACAAGTAGCTATGTCTTGACTTGTGTTCAACATAGTACTTTGCTCCAGAAATACTCCATGCCCGCATTGATGTACTATAAAACAATAATAATAATAATAATAATAATAATAATAAGAAAAGAGAAATAAAAATAAATTAGGAAAGGTTGGGGATATATCTTTACTCTACATAATATTTTTGAAATGTATTCAGTATTCATAGAAGTCTTCATCAGAACAATTAAAAATTACAGTTAATTATTCTATTATTAAATTTTGATTGTGCTGATGAGGCTTCCATCCAGGCTGAAAACATTCCAAGGATAAATAATTTTTCTGTGATTAAGGGCTTTGTTTTTAGTAAATAACTCTAATAAGCAGATAGTAAATTTCAATACCAAATTGAGATTTTTTCTTTATATGTTGATTATAATTTAATAAGAAATGAATTCTAATATACCTGTTTAATTGAATATTATAATTATTCATACATTATCTTATATAATGTAAATTATATTATCTAATTAGTTATAACTAAAATAAATACACTACTTGTACTTTAAATAACTTATAATTACAAGAATAGCTCTCTCAGCAGTAAGAGAAAACACTTTGAGAATCTACTTGAAAATGGTGTCAAAGCTGAAAATGTTCATAGCTTGTATTAAATAAAAGTGTTTTCTCTTACTGCTAAAAGTTCTATTCTTGTAATTATAACTAATTAGTTATAAATAACTAGTAACTAATAATTAGTTTTAAATATTTATTAATAAAAGCTATGTTTAATTTTGACAGGCCTTATATTTATTAAAATTTTTGTTGGTTGAAAATTCTAAATATTTGGAAAAAGAAATTACTCTCCTTGATCCCTTTCCTGATAAATGTGTGTTTGATGAAATTAAAAATATTCGAAAAAGTCTTATTTTTAAATCAAATTTAAACACACTTGAAGATGTAAGTGAAATTTATTTATTTATAACATAGTTTTCAAAAAATTAAATTTATATTTTTAATTATTTATTCTTGCTATATAATTTATTTTCATGATAAGTCCATAAATAAAAGCATACTTTACTTATTTCTTGTCTCTCTAATTTCTAGTGTTAGATTTGGTATTTTCCCATAACATATTGATCATTCTGTTATTCCTGACATCTGATTTATATTTTAACTTGTTTTTTAATCTATATTTAAGTATAAATCTATAGTGAGAAGAATTCCCACTAGTGTTAAACTCGTTATCTTTACAGCACTTTTAGCAAGAATATTATTATAAAGATTATAAATTGCTTAAATTGTATATTAAACATTTTTATTCACTTAATCTGAAGCACTTTTGGCATAAATACAAACTTTAACTGAATACCAACTCTAACAAATTTGTGCAAAGCAGTGTATTTAAATTGTATAGTATAGTGTTAAACTGTTGACAGGATTGTACATATAAAAAATAAGCTCTAATTCAAAGTGGAAAAATAATAATTTATTAAAGAAGTATTTTCGACGTCATAAAGTCATCATCAGCTTTTTTTATACATTTAGAATACAATGTTTTTGGAACATTAGATGTACAATGTTATTTAAATTTAAATTACATATAACAAAAGAATTAAGGAATTGTATAAATATTAAGGTTACATACATGTTAAAAATTATTAATAAACAAGTTAGAAGAACAATAGGCCCAACTAAATAAATTACAAATTAAATAAATAGATAAAATAAACAAAATTACATGGGGAGGCTATATAAGCCACTGAGGGAGTATGATAATGGGTTGGTTATCATTTATAACATAAGTCTTATCATTATACTGCTCAGTGACAATGGCTTCAGCCATTTTTTTTTGTCTTCCACTTTACTTATCCCCCTGATGACATGCGCTTGATTTCATTGGACAATGATGTCATACTGGTAGC
Source organism: Olivierus martensii (assembly GCA_000484575.1). Taxonomy (NCBI): domain Eukaryota; kingdom Metazoa; phylum Arthropoda; class Arachnida; order Scorpiones; family Buthidae; genus Olivierus; species Olivierus martensii. The sequence continues at coordinate 4,933 of AYEL01080635.1, forward strand.
AATGTTTGATGAGTGCTGTATCAAAGCTTGCTCTTCTTATGTTGCTTTGGTGTTCTTTTAATTGGGTGTTTAAAGATCTCATAGTGCTACCAACATAAACTTCCTGTCTAGTAACTTCCTGTCCTGTCATTATTATAGATGGGAATGATATATACCCTTTCCTGCAAAGTCGCGAATTTTAACAAATATCAATACTATTAATTATAACTAAACCTAACGGTTCTAATGACTCTGCAGTCCAGAGTTTGGACTGAGCTCAGATCTTTTTCTAAACTCTAACTTAAATATAAATTACCTTCAAAACAATCTAACAACAATTAACGTTAACCGGCAAAACCAAAACCAGAAATCGAAACTTACTACTAGAAGTATTGATTAAGTGTTAGGCAAATAAACAAAACTATAGCACTTGTGAGCAGTCCATAAAGTTTTTATTCATTAAAAAACTTCATTGGAGGAATGCTTTTGGCTATTTTAAAGCCATCATCAACTCAAACATCATAATTCTTTTCTAATAACATATACATTAAGGAATAACTGAGTAGTTCCGTTCATTTTTAGAATCGGTTTAAATTTAAAATACAGAAACGTCTGTTTAACTTTTAGAAGTACTGGTAAAAATCACTTCACAAAAACTAAGAAAAATAAAAATAAAAGTTACAAAGCCTAGAATAGGAGTCGTTCACTTGATATGTCTCCTCTAATGTGCTTTCCACTGATATTTTGTTTATGCTCTTTTATCCTGTCTTAGGTTTCTTGTTTCTTGTTGTAGCACCTATATACATTTCTTCCTTATTTTCATCATTGTTCAGGAGCTATGACAAGAAACCTAAGAGATAGGATAAAAGAGCATAAACAAAATATCAGTGCAGGAAATCTAATGACAGCACTTTCGAGACGGGCATACGAGGTAAACGTTATGATAAAATGGGAAGAGGCTGAGGTTATTAAAACGGTAACACACCCAGAGGAAATATACATGACAGAGAAAATAGTAATATACGAAAAAAGCCGACACGAAAATATAGTAAATAAAAGGGATAAAGAAGGGCTCCCAACAGCCTGGAAATATGCCATAACCAACTGAAAGGAAAGCACATTAGAGGAGACATATCAAGCGAACGACTCCTATTCTAGGCTTTGTAACTTTTATTTTTTCTTAGTTTTTGTGAAGTGATTTTTACCGGTACTTCTAAAAGTTAAACAGACGTTTCTGTATTTTAAATTTAAACCGATTCTAAAAATGAACAGAACTCCTCAGTTATTCCTTAATGTATATGTTATTAGAAAAGAATTATGATGTGTGAGTTGATGATGGCTTTAAAATAGCCAAAAGCATTCCTCCAATGAAGTTTTTTAATAAATAAAGACTTTATGGACTGCTCACAAGTGCTATAGTTTCGTTTATTTGTATATTGCCTCAAAGAGCAGCTTACTTTTATTTTTATTTTAAGTGTTAGATCTAAGAACAACAAAACAATGTTAGAAACTTATACTAATAAATTGAATTTCTCAAAACAAGTTAAATAATAAAAAATATAAATTTATTAGACTCCAAAACATTTACAAAAAGTGTTAACAAATGCTTTATTGGAACTATTATTATTATAGCAACAATCAGTTAACCAACGAAACTTGATTAATCCAATTCAGATATCAAAACAACTATTCACAAGAACAAATCTTAAATACACTGACACAAAAATATAGTAAATGAAAGGGATAAAGAAGGGCTCCCAACAGCCTGGAAATATGCCATAACCAACTGAAAGGAAAAAATGGTGAATGGTTTTTAAATGATGTTCACATGGATTTAGTAATGTATTCTCTTCACAGCCAATTGAATCTATCGGTGGAAGAAGGTAGTTATTGTCTGTCCACGAAAGCCGCGCCTAGCTAAGGTGAAGAGTCTCAGTCGGTATAATGACGAGTGGGAATTAATAAATTAATATTTAATACATTAAGTTCTGTTAAATATATTTCCAACGTCGAAACTAATTATTTAACATTCGACATTACAATAAACTTCCATTCAACTTCAGTTATCTTGCGTTTGAAAATATCCATGTGCGAAACTGTCATCCCTATTTTGTCACTAGACTCGTTCAGTTAGCGCATGCGTACTTGCGTCGATGGTCGCGGCTAAGCTGGTCGGACAGTAATATAATTTGTACTTGAAGCATTTGATGCACTGGCATTTGTTTTAGACATTGATATATCTAAATAAAAAGTAAAATTTGAATTTTACTTTCAGAAACAATTTATTGTTTATAAATGTTTGATAATTTAGATGGAATTTTAATTTATATTATTTAATAATTTAATTTTACTTTTTTTCTAATTTGTAATACTAAGTATGTAATCAAGTTGTTTATTATTTTTAATTTAAAATAAAATTACCCGCTTTATCAATGTTCTGAAATACGTTTTTTTTCCTGTATCTGATAGATCTATTGGCTTTCTACAAGTAATTCGTTCAACCTTTTTTCCACAGACTGAGTTGTTCAGCCGGATTGTGGAGGAGAGAATCGACGGCCGGGATTGGACCTCATGATAAATATTTTCAAGAGAGATGGAACCCGAAACTCGAACTCAGATCCTCCATAGTAGAAAGCCGAAGCGTTTCCACGTGGCCAATCCGGCGTAAAGGCGATTGCGATATATACAATTTTATAATTTGATCTGACTCTGTCATAAGATTTTGACATTTCAAAACTTGAAACAATAGGCTATAATACATGAAAGTGCCACTAAATTAATAAAATTAGAAATAGAAAGTCATTTAATAAAAAAAGTTGAAATTACTATGCTGGAATATCAATTATTTATTTGAAGCGAAATTATAACGCACTCTCTTGAGAAAATCTTTTTTCAATTTATGCTTTGATAAATTGCTCGATAAGGGAAACAGATAGTAAAATTTAGTTTGTTGGTTGTTGTTATTATTAAAAATATTCAAACATAAATATGTCATGGCATGTTTATGTTTCAAGTTTACAGATTATAATGAACTGGATTCATTCATAAGCAATTTAATTTTTAATATTCAATTTTTTTACTGCGTAAAATTCACATGAATATGTTGTTTCTTTCGCCCATTTGCATGTAATATTATTTTAAGTGAAAACTTTAATATTGTGAAGTATCTACTATCTGGTTTATATTTGTATAATATATCGGAAAACATTTCTAATCTTTATATAATTTTATGATTATCATATTCAAGTTTTAAATTTTAAGCATTTTATCATATTTGCAAAATATTTTTATCGGTATTTAATCTATTGTTAAATAATATTATTTAATCATGTTATTAAGTTACAAATTAAAGAATTGTTAAAAGTTTATTGAGATAAAAGATTCATAATAAATTTTTAAGTTTCTAAAATAAATTCTTCAAATCAAAAAATATTTAGAAAGATAAAATTCAAAATATACAAAGGTGATTTTTTTATTTTAATATCGGCATACTTTTAATTAAACTGATTTATTAAATATACTTTTAATTTCATATTAGACCATGTCTTCTTCATCTTTGGAAAGTATTAATTTAGAAAGGATAGGGTGGGGAGTTGAAGAAAAACTTGAAGAACTACAAACAAAGTTAAAATTTAAAGGTTTGTTATTATTTTTTTAATTATTTATGTCAAAAATTTTCATAACTCATAAAATTTTAGGTTTTGTTTTAATTTACGAACAGAATAACAACAGATTTAAATAGAGTATATAGTGGTACCTTGCAGTTCGACACAAATCTGTCGCCGAATTAGTGTCGAATTGCGGGACAATTTTTCCCTTATAAGACTATGGAAACTAGATTAATTTGTTGTCGGACTCCCATCCCACTCCCCTAAAGAGTGAGGTGAGAGAGATACATTATATTATTTACTTTATTATACGTATTTTATTATTGTATAAAATACAAAATTACAAAATACACTATTTTATACACAACACACAATTTATTATCCAATGGAAGTTGGAATAAAGTCGTCATTATCCTATTCTATCTTCGAATCTATGAAACCAGCCTCGACTTGCTTTAAATTTCTTAGTTTGATCTGAGGTTCATCCTCGAATTTTCTTTTGCAATTCTTCGAAAATTAACCTAGCCTTCTGTGATCATTGCCTGAGTTACTGGATCTCCTTTCATCTTCCTTTCTCTAGTCCAGGTGAGAACAGCCTTTCCATCTCTTCATTGATTAAAGATCTATTCTTGTCAAAAATCTTTATTGCTCCAGCAAACATTCTAGCACCCATAATCTCCTCTCTCTGTTGCTAAACGTTGCCAAATTGTCCTACAGTAGAAAGCCATACTCTTGAGCTGCATCTGTAATTATTTAACCTTTCTGCACTTTATCTACAATTTTTTTCTTCTTCTCTATTCTCAATCAAGTGTTCTTCTTTCCTGAATTATTCTTCTGTTCATGTCTCTTTGAACTAATCTTTACATTTCATTCAAAAAAATAATAATAATAACTATAGATGCTTAAATTTTTTGTTTTCTGAAAAATGCAGAATTGAAAATTAAAACAAACAACACCAGCAAACACCAAAGCAGCCCAACAAGAACTGACAAATAACCATGCAAATAATAAATGATATCACACAGTTCCATGCACGCGCAGGCGCCTTCTTGCGAAATTCAACTATCGAATTGCGAGACTGACGAATTGTGGGACGTCGAATTGAGAGGTACCTTCTGAATTAAATAAATAAATGGCATATAAAAATAAATTTTTTAGAAATGAATATATATTTTTTCTTTCTAAGTTTTAAATGTGCGACTTGATAAAATATTTACTTACCACCTGAATTATCGACTTCGTGATAAAGTATTCGTTTACTATTCAGTTCCGGAGCCTAAACCTCCAAATTTGTTCAGCTCTACCATGTTGAATTCAATATATTGTACTTTATTTCACAGCCCTATCATTAAGTGTGAATACAGAAGTCTGTTGAGATGCTGGACAGTGTCGTAACTAGGGTACGCAGCACCTGTGGCAAGGGTCAAACTTGCGCCCCCCATTTTTTCATTTAAAGATAACAATGCTGAAACTGAATTACCTCCATCAAAATGAGTTGATAAATAAAAAATCGTTTAAACAGCTTTCATTCGTATTTAATGACTAATGAGCAAAAATAGGAAAATACAAGTACCAATGAGTCATTGTAAATTTTGACTTTATCAATAAAAATAGCGCCCCTTCTTAATCTGGCGCCTTTGTTTGGAGTACAACGTGGTCACTTTTACCCATGAATTACCTCTTCTAAGAAATAAAATGAAAGAAAAACCTGACGCTATGTCCGCGAACGTTTATCGAAAAAATCATTTGCCCGCAAATAACGGAAATCAATTAAAAAATTTGTGCCCCTAATCAAGTTGCGCCCGTGGCGAATGCCGCTTTCGTCACGCCCTAGTTACGGCCCTGATACTGGAATAATTCTCCGTTTCGTAATTTCCGGTTGGAAAGTGGCAGGAAAACAAGAGAAACGATTCAGTACATGAAATTTTTTCTTAATAACACAACATTATTGCTAAAAACATTTTTACAGAAACTGTAAAATTGTTCAACAAACAAAATTTGGTAATGAAATAAGAACATGATACTAACTATTATACATAATGTAAATATGATAGGGAAAAATATTCTTATTCAGGTATCCCTCCTACAACACGGTGTCGCTCTAACACGATTTGAAAATTGCGGAAACCTTCATTTAACACGGCACTTCTACAACACGGTTTTTACTTAATACATTGAGAAAATTATGTTTATTCTTCTACAACACAAAACATTTTATTAATTTTATGTAAATCCATACTAGGGACACACAATGCACACACAAAATGTAATCATCGGGAAATATTTTGCTAAATTAGTCATAAATGCAATTTCGCTAGTTTGCTATGAGAGGGACGATATACAGTCTATTTTCGATTTCGATTTGAAATTTAGTTAATTGGCAACCATTGAGTATTTTGTGTTCCAAATGTTAGTTCTTCGATAAAAAATAAATTTTTATTCTTCAATAGAGGAATGTGAAAGAGAAGAAAAATTTTTTAATTCATAAATTTTTTAGATATATGTTAAGAAACGATTGTTTTCTAGCGGGTTGTAGCAATACCACCTCTACTCAAAACCTGATCGCGGAATTTGTGACGTCATCAGCAGTAGGCCATTCGTAGATATAGTTTGCATGGAAGTTAATTTAATTTAATCGATAAAATAATATCGAAAATACAGAATTTTTTATTTTTATTTTGTCGTTTTTATGATTTTCTTTCATATATCAATAATAATCGTTTCTTTGTATAAAGTATGCTTATATGAAATAAAAAATACATACATACAGTATGTATAAACTCATTATCGTAATTAGAATATATTAATACATATTATCATCTTACAATCAATTCACAAAATTTTAACATGAAAATTTCATTGGTCAAAATGCAATATAATTAAATAAGCAAACTAAAGAATTTTTTATTTAGCATATTCAAAAATTTCAATTTCCTTTTCTTTTTAAAACAATTTTTATCATTCTTCATTAAACAAAATTTTTTCAGAAATATATTACATGCAGACCATAAAATCATTCTCATTGTATTTCCAGTATCATGACCTTATTCACAATACGGATCATTAAAAACAAAACTATCCTCAGTTTTGCCAAATGTATAATTTGTCAAAAATTTTCTTTGATTTTCAAAGCTCAAAAACCAACTTTCGTGAAATGATACAAATTTGTTTAAGATTACATATGTATATATCACAGCATTTACAACAATTTCTTTTGAGTAAATGAGTCCACCCCTATCAAATGTTTGAATCATATCATTCCTACAATGAATTTTATCATCAATAGTTAAAATTTGTTTGCAGAAAATACATTTTAGTTTTTTCAAAATGGAATATGCACAATAACCTCCCAAATATGTAAGCACATTAAAATGCTTTTGAATTAATTGAAAATCTGCATCATCAGCTACAACATTCAGGTTAACCTTTTGATTTTCTAATGTATTTGATAAATTAATATTTTAATTCCACTCATCATCATCATCCCCTACATTAATGCATATTACTTGTTTCTTAAATAGTAATTCACACTTTATAGTATTTTGGATGCGCAATTTGGTTTCTGTCTCAAATAATTGTCGAATAGAAATGTGATATTTTCCTCCTGCAATCTGCCTATACTTCCCGAATCACTCTTCAATTGAATCAGTGTAAATCTTGCCTGGTAATATGTATTATAATCCAACTCTCTTATGCAATAATTATATAATTCAAGCAAACAATAAGTAGTTAGCTTTGGAGCCCGGTAAGTTTCTTTTGTTAATTTGCTTTTTTTGCAGTCAAATTTCTTTCATTTATCAAGCCAATCTATAAATCCATTAAGAAAGACATTTTTAACATTTGTGGGTGAATTTGTAAGTGGTTCCATATAATTATTATATTTTTTTAATGCTGTTCAAAAGAATCTTAGCATTCATAATTTCCCACCAAGTGATACTGATATAATCAATTAATTTGGCTATGTTTTCAAAATTTGGAATATTATTTTCAGCACCCAATGAATACAATCCATAAGACACAAATCTATTAAATATTTGTAAAGCAAGCTTAACTCCCATTACTGAAGGAGATACCTTCAAACTTCAAACTATCCATGCTTTATCAATGAATTATTTTCAATGTAATGCAGTTTTTCAAAGCCTTAAATGATTCCAGCCACTATGTATATAACCAAAATCAGGATACTGGAAGGACTAATCATCATCTTTTTGATTTAACCAGTTAATATATTGTTCATTTGTTTGAATGCTGTTCACCATGACACTTGTAGAAAAAATATTTTCTCGTAATATTTTGTTATTGTTTGGTGATGTATGAATAACATTTTTCTTCTGCTGGTCGAAGAAATTGGAAATTTGAGAAAAATTGAAGGAATTGCTCCTTTTCTCGACTTTTTATTTTTTAATGGTGCACTGATCAATTGTCCTGTTTTTTCATCATCCTTCTGACTTTGACTGGTGATTCAGTCATAGTCAGATGATGAGAAATGCAGTTCACATACCTTCATATACAAAAATTAAAAACCTGTATAATTAAAATGCACTAGGAAAAAATTATAGTATACTACTTTTATATTATTAAATTTATATTGAATAATATAGATTTTTTTACCTTAATATTTCGTGTTGGAATAAAATCATGTCTTTGGATAACTGAAATCCATTTTATGAGTTACATAAAAAAATGTAACTCTTTGTCTTTTGGAAAAGAATATGTGCTAATGTTTGGACCATTTCTATAATTCCCACGACAGAAAGGAACGTAGCACTTATACGATATAAAGAACTAAAATTATTTTGTAATTTTAATATACAACTTATAACTTTAATTACCTTTATCAACAAATTCTATTAGAAGAAAGTGATTCTATTAGAAGAAATTCTATTAGAAGATTCTATTAGAATTTCTTCTAAATAGAATCTTCTAATAGAATGGCCTTCGAATGATGACGTCACAGAAAATATACATCATCGCGATCATGCTTTGAGTAGAGATGGTATTGGTTGTAGCAGGTTAGATTACAAATTTTGTAAAGAGAGCAGAAGATACACAAATTTTAAATGTATAAAAAAGCTCAGAAAGTGAAATTGATACTGTTAAAGAAAAAAACGCCGCATATTAGAAGTTAACGAAACAGTGGTAGAGAAGATATAATAATTAATTAAAAATGAATTTATATAGCCTGTATATTTTTCTTTCGTTTTGTTTTACGTATATTGTTTTTTAGGGTCTTACGTATATATTTTTTTTTCTGTTATGTTTCGTGTTATTAATATTCTTAATAAAAATTATCTTTCTCATGTGGAATTAAAGAAAGCTATTTATTTTTAATTGGTTTTGGAATGTAATCCATCTTTTTGTATTGGCTCTAGGTCTCATATAGCACGGTTTCACACAACATGCTGTTTTTCAGGAACCTACTACCCTGTTATAGGAGGGATACCTGTATTAAATTTTGTAATTAGAAATTAGACACAAAAATTCAACTTTTATTAATTTATTCATCTATTTTGAAAGTGATTTCTTATTAAATTTAAAACATTTTTTAATTTAATGTACTGTATATTAACACCTGCAGATTATCACTTAAAGCATTATATTAAATATATTATAACATATCTCGATTAGTTTTTATATTAAATACTAAGCTGTTTTAATATAAAATCCTAATAAGATGGCTATTTTTTTTCTTAAAAACTTTTGATTTTCTTAATTTATAAATTACCGGTATGAGTCGAAGTCTTTTTTCGAGAAAAATGCTTCTTTCATTATTCTGTTTAATTTTTTATTTTATGTTTAAGTCTACATAAATATATATATATTATTAATTTCAGAGGGACATAAAGAAGAATTCATACATAAATGCAACATTGAAAATGAGGAGAAAAGGGAAAAAATACTTACGCAACGTCAAAATAATAAAATATTAAGAATCAATGCTTATAAAGCTTTACATGTAATTATTTTAATATAAAATTTAAATATCTAAACATTTAATTTGATAAAAAAAAATCGCAACAAAAAAGATTTCTAAAACGAAAGAAAATTTATAATCATTTTAGACGGAAATTTTTCTTTTCAATACTTAATTAAAAATACAGTATATAATATACTGAATAAGAAGAAATTATAAATTACTTTTACACAGTATATATAAATATAATGACCACATGGATTTTGATCATTAATGTAATAAATTTATAATAATCAAATATTTGAAAATATAATATAATATAATAAAGCTATAGAAAATATTCTTATATTTTAAAATTCAATAATAATTCCAATCTATTTTTTTAGCCTCATGCCACGATTATAGGAGAAGCTCTTCAATACGAAAAGATTAAAAATCTGGCTTTCAATAGAATGACTGCTCCTGTAAGTTCTAAATTCATATATTCCCTACATGATTTTTGTTAATATACAGTAATGTAATTACCACAATGCAATTGCCTCCGAGTTCAATAGTTTTTGAAGTCCAATTTTATTTATTTCTTGTTGTACTTTACACGAACAACCCTGTACTAGTGTTGAACATCAATAAAACCATCGATGTTAGAAAACATCATTTTCTGTGCATTGTCAGTAACAACTGCATTGACATATTATTTAACTATTTCCCAGTATTTCAATAATTGCTTTAGTTTATTAACTAGATACTCGCTAGTATGCTGTTCTTCCAAAATAAAAACGGTTGGATTCTGTTTTTCACGGAATTGCCAAATGTGATATCATTCGATAGATCTCATCAAACTGATCAAAAATTACGGCACTGATCAGAAGATATTTCGAAAAATTTACCTCATAATTGGTAAATGAACCATGTATCACTGCCATATTAAACGAGAAGTAAAACGTCACGTGACCATAATCGTAATGAAGAAAACCTGCTCACAAAACGTAACAATATGATATTCTTTTAGTTATAAATGGCATAATTTATAAATTTATTTATGCAAAATAAAATAAAACAAAAAAAATTTTTTTGTTTTCATTAAAAAACCGTGTAAAAGCGAAACTGTGTAAATTGAGTACCGTGCAAATCGAGGGCTATGTGTATGTGATTTCAATTAAATCAAACCAATTTTTTTATGAAATTTTTATTAAATATGTCAAAAAAACAAGATAAAAAGGCTTTATGTCAATATTTTTTCACGTAATGCCATTTAAATTACTTTAATTACAACTTTATATTAATATGTGCCCTTTTTTATATTTATCATTATGAGAAAGTTTTTGAAAATAGTCATGATGTATTGGAGGAATATAATGTAATAGATCCATCATATCGTTGAATCTTTCGGATGTGATGGGCCTGGCATGATGATATAAAGGTAGTAGTATTATATTTTCAAATTTTCATGGTCTTCCTCATCCAGGGATTAAACTCCGCATTTTCATCAAATGAAGTTTTATACAACATTGTATATGGTTTGTTTTTTAAAACCATTATCCAACATATCTTCAGCCAATTTACCTCTTCACCATTAGTATTTTTTCGTTTTCTTAGAATTGCATTTTCTAGTAGTTTCGTCAAAACAAAATCATCCCGTTACATTTTTTTTATGTCATTAACAGTGTTGCCACACATATAAAAATGAAGTAGAGAAATTATGTAGTATAATGTTTGAACTAAATATTATGTCTTTGCGAAAACTGGACTTACACCACTTTCAAAGTAATTGTATTTGTAATTTCATTAACTACGTAAATTTATATTGACAAAATGATGAAAATTTTGAAGGATTTTTTTGGGAACTGTTTACAGATAAAAAGCTCACAGCAGATTGCATTCATTGTTATCATTAACTAATTTTTTGTCAAAAATGGACTTACACTACTTTCAAAGAAAACGGCTCATTTGCAACTACATTTCACTCCCTCCTTATTTTAATTTCAACAGTTTTTTGGCCAGCTTTTCTCATTAGTGTTTCTTAAGGACTTCACAATTCTTTCTTATTCACATTATGCTCAAAGGATATTGTGGCTAGAATTGTTGCATCCATATGCTATGTTAAATATGCTATGTTACATGTCTACTTTCCAATTCTTTCTTAAGGTTTCTTCCATGCTATCTATATATTCTTCTCTCTTTATAAATTAGATTATAAAAAAGTATTTTTATATACAAGATTTTTTTCATTTTCTTTATATTTGTCTTTTTCATTTTTTACAGTTTTAAATAGAATAAATTGATATTTGAACATTAGTACCTGTCTTGTATTAGATGCAATTTCCTATCCATTTTATATTTAGAAGGTTATATTTCAAGATAGCATATTGGACTTTAGCCTGATTGATGCTTTTATTGTTGTTACTAATTTATGACTATAAACATATATCATTCTCATTGCCCCAAGAAGCCATTCATTCATACCATATTGCTTTATTATTTTCCATAGCTTACTTCAATTCCTTCTATCACATGATATCTCAAGATTCACAAATCCACAGAATATTCCTTTACTCATGTGGAGATACTTCTCCACTGTCATATGCATTGAAAAAATCTGATCCAAAACATCATCCACTTTTACTTCTGAAATTACACTGTGCACATTCCACACAATCTTATCATTTACCTTTTTCACTCTCTCAATTATAAACTTAGCAAATACCTTCCCAGTCACATTCAACCAACTTAGCCTCTTATAATTCTTGTACTATCTTATAGTTAGGAAAATTAATCATTCTCTTAGTACAGATTGACTTGCTAGTACTCATTGTGATTGAATAAATACAAAAAAATGCAATAAACAATGATACAAAAAACAGTTTATTTATTGATGTAAAATATTAACAAAGTTATACAGAACAAGCACTTTAAATCTCAAATCATAGAGATCATCATCAGGTTGTTTCCTTCCAATTCATTGTACAACTTGATGATGATTCTATAATTTAAGATTGAAAGGCTTGTTTTGTGTAACTTTGTTAATATTTTACACCATTAAATAAATTGTTTTTTGTATCATCATTTATGCATTTGCTTGTATTTATCCCTTAAATCAGTCATTGAGAATTGTGCTATTTATTCAAAACAATTTATATAGTGCCATATCATTTTATAACAGACTTTGTACCATATTTTAACATTTCAGTCATGATTCCATTTCACATTTATAAGTTCTGTATTAATCTACTTCAGATGCTCATATTTATTTACTATATTTATTCTATTCTCACTTATTTCATGCTCATTCCTTTCTCTAATTAGCATAAAAAGCTCAAGGCTCAGATTTATCCCATATTATTCTGTCATCCTTTCACATCAGATAATTCCTACCTTGTTTCCTTCTCAAATATCATAGACCATCTTATGAATGGACTAATAAGGGGAAATAAAAATCCAGTAATTCCAAATTATCTGGTATTTCCAAATTATGTATAAAAATAGCCTAAAAGTTACCAAAATATTAATACAGTATTGTATAAATTACACTAATGCATAAATGTAATGTGCAGATATAATTAATATTATCAGCATAGATCACTAGTTGCTGTTTAATTAAGACTATTAATTTCAAATATTCCAATTACAATTGAAATATTTGGTATCAATCAGTGACGTAACCAGGATTTTTTTTTGGGTAGGCCACATTGATGTGAAAGAACATTCTCCCATATGCGCTTTATTAAATTGTATTTATGTAACAGAATGCTTGATGATCGGTTAAGCAATTTAGCAAATCACAAATATTACAGCATATATTATAAGTGGAAACGTTCTTTATTATAATTTGTGCTGTAATATTTGTGATTAAACAAGAAGTGGGATAAATATATGCAAAATTTAACAATCATGTTCATCGAGAGAAAAATCGCAAAAGCTCTCGATTTGGACAAAGTAATCAGTTGTTTTGCATCATTAAGTAAAAGTCACCGCATAATTTTGTATTGAGCTAATATCAAATAAATACTTATATTTATCAGTATTTTGAAACTTTATTTTCCAGCTAATCGCATTAATTAAGTACTGCGTAAAATATGCAAAGCATATTTACCAGTATTTTGAAACTTTATTTATTTTCCAGCTAATCGCATTAAATGAAAATGAAAATGAAAACTATCTGCCTAAAATGTGCAAAGGACGCATTTTTTCTCAGCTTGTAAATAAAAATTTTTAATCACTATTAGTGTGAAATTATGTGGGCTTAAATTATGCTTGTGGTTTTTTATTTTCATTTTTACGGAATATAAGGCATCTTGGATTATGAGGTGTTTAATTTATTTGGTTGTAAATTTTCATTTTTACAAAACTCGAGGCGTCTTGGGTTATGTGGAGTTGAACTCTCGCAGTTTCAATTTTACGTTTTGGGTTATATATTCAGGGTGGGCCAGCACATGGGCCAGAACTTTCAATGCATGGGCCATGGCCCACCCGGGCCCACCCGTAGTTACATCTCTGGTATCAATAGATTCTATCCATTATATCCTAAGTCTGTATATAAAAGATTTTTAAATATTAATGTGAAGAATCCAACCAAAACTTTTCCTTTGTTTCTGCTTATTTCTTATTATATTTATTTATTAAGTATTTTATTTAGTTAAGGATAAAGATACACTCCTGACTTAATTTTTCAAACATGGTGACAAAAGATAAAATGGTCTGCCTTTGATAACATGTATATTGGCATCATCCATCACATCCAAACATCACTGCCAAATTGGAATCTCATAATACAGTTAAAGAACTGTCTCTTTTTGATGGAAGTGTAAATATTATAACTATATTAATAATAATAATATTATTTTAAAAAAATAAATATTATTATGTTAAATTAAAATAATATTAAATTATTATAATTGCAAAGATGAAAAACTTGATTTCAATATTATTCTATGAGTAGGAAAATGAAAACTATCTGATAGCTTTATGTAAATAAGTTTGAGTGCAAGCCTACCATATTAAGTCACTTATAAGTAGACTTACCAGACATCCCATTTTCACTGGGATTTTCCCGGTTTGATGATGTGGTCCCAGCGTCCTAGCCAGTTTGTCATTTTGTCCGGTTATTCGGTAAAATTTTAAAAGTGCCGAATATACAAGAAGTAAATATAGTCAGCCTCATATAAAATGGCAATTTGGTAACTAAAATATCACCGCTGTTACACTCACTGTTGCCAAACTAAATAATTTTTTTTATCTAGATCTAAGACTGTGGTTCGATATTCCACGAACTACACTAACTAATCCTTCACAGTTTTCTTGGTTGGTGTTACAGTTTCATTTGAATAAAGAACCAGTTCAGTGAGTCAGATCACATGATTTAAGATGGAGGCATTCATAAATGTTTTAGCAGAATTATTCACAAGTTTGATTGTTAACGAAGTAAATGATAAAAGAAATGATGATTATATTGATGTATGAAGCATGCTGCACATTTGAACTTTGCCCCACTGCGCATGTGATTAAAGTCAATCTTACTTGTGAGATAGTTTAGTTTGTGCAAACTCAGTGCAATCCAATCTGATAAAGAACAACAAAGTGAGGAAACTGAATAATATCAAACCACAGCCTTAGTACTTTTAATGTTGTTTAGATGTTTTCCCCCAAAATTTATTGCATGTGGCCTAATGAATTTAATGTTTTATTTTTTCATCCAGATATTTTTTTACAGAATTTATAATAGCATGTAGCCTATGAGATCCAGATATTTTTATTTCATTTTTTAGATATTTTGTTTCAATTAGAATTGGCAACATTCGAACTTACACTGGCCATGTCATTGTTGCACATGTCTTATCTTAGTTGAATTTAAATTGTGAATTGGCATTTGCAATTATTTTGTACTGTACATTAAATTAATTAGCCTTTTCAATCATAGGTACTTATCCTAGTAGTCTTTATTTTCAGTTGTGAGCATTTTCTCAAAATTGTCCCAGTAAGAGAAAAAAAATTATGGTAAGTCTACTTATAAGGAGATGTCTGAACTCAATAAAATTTCAGGTGGCATAAATCAACACTGATATTTAATGATATTATTGAATTGATTGTCAATTGATCAGTTAAGTATTTTCTTGTTGCATGAGTGGAGGTTTAGTAGTTTAATTAATTTAAGATTCCTTTGATATTTGGATTATTGTTTAATAAATTTATTTTTGATTTTGATCTTTGTTTGATAATTAAACAAGTTATTTTAACTGACTTGTGCATTATTATTATTTCAATAAAGCTTGTTAACATTTTTGTAAGTGTTTTGTGGATTTAATAAATTATTTTTATTACTTAACTTTACTTGCTTTGGTTAATAAGTTAATTTAAGTGCATTAACTTTTTTTTTGTCATTTTTGTTTCTAATTTCTTTTAACAGCCATGAAGTTCTGGCTGTTAAAAGAAATTTGTGTTAATTATGTTAGTTAGTATTAGAATAGTTTTCCTTCAGAAATTTTTTCTGAAAAATTAAGACACGACCAGACAGGACTCTAGAAAGTTTGCAGAATTGTTCATTAGTTTATTGCTAGTCTCAAAACTTGCAACTTTGTAAGAGAGTTTATATACTTCCAAAACATGCATTTGTTCCCTTAAAATTACACACTACAAACTTATTTGACTCTTTCACATCTTCTTCTTATTGTTTTTTATTATTTATGCACACACTTTCTTACATCTTTTATACTCATTCACTTACATTTCCAATTAGCATTCCCAAATATGCTTTTTTCTTCTTTGTCATATTTTATCATTCCATCATGCCACCCTCTTGTAACTTACCGGTACTTTCACTTCATCAATTACCTCTCTCACAACATTTATCACTCAATTTTTTAAATGTGTCTTCATTGCTTTCAATATTACATATATTCTCATCCATAGGACATAACATTTCATGAATATCCTTTCATACATTATCATTTCAAATGCATATTTTTTATTTTTATTCACATCTGCACTTTTCCCCCTCCTTACAATTCTTCCATTCAGTCAGCATGGTAATCTGAGCCCATATTTCATCATCCACATACATAATAAGGCTTTAATAACTGCTTAAACTCAAATACTTAAAATAAGAAAAAACTAGCACTAATAGCTGCTATTAGTGCTAGTTTTTTCCTATTTTAAATCATCCACATATCCATAGTCTTCCCCTCAATTTGTTATAATATACAACCATATCAGTCAAATTTATCTGATCTTTTTGATGATTTTTTTTCATGAATGGCCTTATGCTTGAGGACAAACACATCTCTCACAGCATATCAGTAATATCTTATTATCATTTATTCTTATCATATTTCCCAATCAATCCTTTCACTCTATTCTCTCCACACCAGCCCTGCTATTAAAATCATTTATCACAATCACTTGTTCATTACTATGGTCTTCATTTGATAAAGTCAGATGTTTTCTAAACTAGCAATATCTAAACCTAACACTAATATGATTCTGCAATATTTCCAGAATCCAGTCTAGTCAGGTCTTCTGCTAGTAAAATAAATTCTAAAACAATAATTATTCTGCCTTTTAAACACAATACACACAACAGGAACTTCATGATTGTTAGACAAATTTACAAAAAAAGTGTTAAAATAAAATTATAAAAATATGTTAATGCACGTTTAAGTGCATTAACATATTTGAAAATAAATTTGATTATAAATTGAATAGATACCAAAACAAATAAAATTAAATAATAAAAAAATAATAATTTATTAAATTCACAAAAACATTTAAAAAATATTAACAAGTTTTATTGAAAACAATAATAAAGTAGCAAACACATCTAAAATATAATTTATTTAATTATCAAGGACAATAAAGTTATTAACAATAACAATAAAGTTATTAACAAATAATCCAGTTATCAACAAAACCTTAAATTAAACTATTAAACCTTACTCACATTACAAGAAAATATCCATTTGATTGATTGATAATTCAACAATATTCTGAAGCCTAAAATCACTTAGATTCACACCATCTCGACCCTCATCAAGGTCAGTCATCATCTTAAATAAATGACTTACATGACCATACCTAAGCTCATTCACATAAAGCTATAAGACAATTTTTATTTTCTGCTCACAAAATATTACTAGCAATTAAGTCATTCATATTTGCAGTTATTATAATTTAACATTGTACTATATTTATAATGATTTAACATTATACTATATTTATAATGTTTACAATTCCATTAAAAGACCAATTTTTTAACTCTTATGTAGTCCCAGTTCAGCAATTACTTTATTCAGATTGGATGACAACATGGCATGCATTCTCAAAGTGAGGTCATTTTGTTTCTTACTACCATATTTGAAAGATTGAGTCAAGAGTGTATCTTTACCCTTAACTAAATAAAATACTCAATAAATATATATAGTAAAAAATAAATAGAAATTAGGAAAAGTTAGGGTTTGATTCTTCACACATTCATCACATCATTCACTATATTAGAACTTGTCTCTCTCATCCTCACTCATATCTTTTATAGGAACATACACAGCAATAAAAAATACTTCTGATCTCAGCTTCATCCACATTTATATCACTCTGTCATTCTTACTTCTGTGTTTTATCTGTACAAGTGATAAATAATGTGAGTATATTGATGAATGAAAAAATTAAATGCATGCACTTCTTAGTTTTCTCATTCATCAGTACACTCACACCATTTCTCATTTGCTCACTACTTTTCTGTACTCCAGACCATATTCTCATAATGTTATTTCTCACAAACATAAATGCACATTCCTTTTGAGACATTTCTCTCATGCACAACATTTCCTGCCTAAGTTTTTGTTTATTCCCATTCCATCCCCAATCTCCATTCATTCTTTCATTTCTGTACTTGCTGTTCATTATCCAAGCCAAAAGTTATATCATGTTTAAACATTCAACTTATTAATTCTTTGAACTTTGAGAATCAATAAAATTTGCCATATTAGTGATCAGCCCAACAGTGTTATTTGTCTGGGTAGAGAGTTGCCAACTTGAAAATCTCACATCTGGCATCACTTTGTCTAGCTCTTAACACGTGATCATTACAGAAAAATTGGACTACCAACACCCAGTAAATCACTGGAGCATACAGTCCCACTTGCTATAAAAAAATCATGAACTGAAAATGATCATTTATTTAAATTCTGTATACAAATAAATTAATGTAGTATGAACTACTGTTTTTTAAAATAATCTCATGTTTATTATTATTATTATTATTATTATTATTATTATTATTATATAAATTTTTCCTTATATTTTTCAGGAAATTGATAAATAAACTTAATATTGAAAAAGATGAGAGCAATATCATGATTCTTAGTAATTCTGTTGAAGGACATTCCAATACTAATTTAAAGACAATACAAGATACAACCAATAATAAAGTTAAAGCATCTTGTTCTATTTCTGAATATTATAATGGTATAAAAATTTTTAAATAATTAAAAAGAAATAATATTTTGAAACATTTATTGATTATGTATAAAAACATTCATTAGTTTTTAAAAATACACCAAAACTATCAATTATATCACTGCAATAACTGTTCCAATATCAATAGCCATCCAATGTCATTCTAATAGCTATTTAAGTAATAATGCAATGTTTTTATAAATTTTCAATTGCTTTAGAATTAAATACATTTAATTAATATACTGTAATTAAAAGTAGTCAATTATTAGTTAATACAGTGATACCTCGGTTCACGAACACAATCCGTTCCTTGACCCTGTTCGTGATGCATTCCCCCTCAAAGAATGCTCCCATAGACATCCATATATTACTGCCGGGGAATTACAAAGTGTCCATTACTGAGGGATGTCCGTTAGGTGAGGTTTCACTGTATTTCGCTTTTTATTGTTTTTTGTTCCACCATCTTGACAGCTTACCACGGCAAACGCAGTGAACAGGTTAAATGAATTTTATTGCAAGAAATCCTCGTGTAAAAAAAATTTTTCCCTAAAAAATTCTTATAATCTTTATAATTTTATATGCAAACACAATATTGAAATTTTATTTGATGGCATTACAATGATGATAATTCTAGATACAGCAATATTGTAATCATTATTAATAACATAATATCAGTAGTCAGTCAATTCTATATCAAAGTTGTTATATCTTGTAAGGACATTAGTAATATGATGTAAATTGTACATCTACACCATAATATGATAGTTAGTTATACATGTTTCATTGCATGAAAATATCATATATTAATAGGCATATCTGGAAACTATCATAATATGATAGTTATACATGTTTCATTGCATGAAAATATCATATATTAATAGGCATATCTGGAAACTGGGAAAAATTTGCTGTTTTAAGTTCAAAAATGTAATAATATGCATAGCCACAATCATCACTAATTCTAAATTCCAATCTCTCTCTCTTCAGATGATCAGGTTATCAGTTTGTATTTAAAACTGTGATCATTATTTTTTATCATTATCTTTATTATTTTGTTACACCTGCTACAATCTATATACTCTATAAGAAACACAAGCCTTTAAAGCAGGTATAAAATTACAAAAACAGAATAATTTAAAATGTCTGAAAACATTTTAAATTAATCTGATTTTGTGATTTTATGCCTGTTTTAAAGGCTTGTTTTTCTTATAGATTATAATTTTTGGTTTGTTATTCTGTATTATTAATTTTCATTAGTATTATCAGATTAATTTAAAATGTTTTCAAAATTAATCTGATTTTGTGATTTTATGCCTGTTTTAAAGGCTTGTGTTTCTTATAGATTATAATTTTTGGTTTGTTATTCTGTATTATTAATTTTCATTAGTATTAATAATAATACAAATATTATTTTTCATATTTTTCAAAATAATCAGAGGTATGGGCTATTACTTAGACATGTTTAATTATAATAGAAAAATAAGAATTCTCTAAAAATAGTTGAAAAAGTGTGTGCACCAAAATTATACATATAAAATACAACATACATACATACAAATAAGTGTATGCATTTCTGTAATTACACAAGATTCAATTTTATAGATACTGTAAAATAAAATTTGACATTGTTTGTGCACCAAAATTATACATATAAATACAAATAAGTGTATGTATTTCTGTAATTACACAAGATTCAATTTTATAGATACTGTAAAATAAAATTTGACATTATAATTTAAGTTAAATAATAATTATTATTATTATTATTTTTTTTATTAGGCAGATGAACAGAGTGATCGCCATTATGAATTACTTGGGGATGCAACAAGAAGTGTGAGAACAAATAGAGAGGTTTGCATTAGATTTTACTAATTTTTATGAAGATAGGATGATAAATTCTTTATGTAGTTCTTCCTTAAAAGCATTTACATTCAAAAAAACAAAATAATAAAAATTAAAATTATTAATATAGAAGTTTTCTTGGATTATATAGCATATGATGTCCGTCCCAGGTGCTGGGCGATCACCATTTCATGTCCGACCCCTCCCCACCGACTGTGAATGTTCTCGTTGTCTAAACTGGATGACAATATGAAAATGAATATCTAGGCTAGTTAGCCAGTCCAACAACATCCAAAGTGAATCCATTAAACTAACTTTATTCAAAATACAACTGTAAAAAACTTACATTAAATAAACAATACATAAACACCACAGTTCTTCCATTTCCAAACTTCGTCAATACCATTGATGATACACTGACACTTCATTACAAAAGTTGCGACGTCGACAACAACCGTCTTATCTTCATCGTGGGAAGGACTACCATGATACCCTCTACTGTACATTTAATACAACAACCAATTTACATAATCCTATTTACTTAAACAATATCAACTCATTTTCAAATAAATATTAATTCACATTTCTACTGCCAATTAATAATAAATTAATAATTAACCAATAACAAAATTTATACATATCAACATAACGAAACCATCGTCCAGATCCCAGTCTGCCCCTGTCCAACATGGCCTCAGCTATGCTCCTCCATTACAGGTATAGTTATCACCTCAAAATGTTTCTTCCTTAAACACGACACACATCGTTCACAGTCCAATTCCTCACAAACATAATCAAATGGTGAACTAAAATACAGAAGTGCTCAAACTAATGTAGGTGGATTGTGCTGTGAAACTCTACAAGCTAAAACATATGTTGGAGCATACCCTATACAATAATAGTATATCATAAAGATGTACAATAAAAATAGTTATATTAAAGAATAAGTATATAAGTAAACCAAATGGTTGTATGGTAAAGTAATCATTTACCATCTTGGAAATTGAGGTTCATTTACAATTTTCACATCTGCAGTGTTTCAGTAGATGTCCAGATTCAATTCTTCAGCTAAAACTAACTTAGTATGTATGTAGAAGACATTAATATGTATGTAGTAGATATTATATTCCTTCAAAATTTTTATTTTCTTCATATATGTATTTCTCTTATTCATACTTTTAAATCCATATATCTTCAGAATAATAATCCTTAATATTTCATTCTACTCATTCAATTGTACATTTCAATTTTTTCATGATCTCTCTCCCTCTTTCTCTTGCATTTGTCAGTTGTAATCATACCAGCTTTTCAGTCAGTTATGTGTCATTTATTTTACAGTTCATCAGTTCATCACAGAATTGATTTAACATTCAAATCTTGTTACTCCAGTGATACTTCTCAAGTACTTTATCTCAACTATACTCAGATACTTCCTATCCTTTCATTTTACACTAACAAGTAAGATTTCACAGTCATACATCATTGTTGTAACCATTGTTTTTAGAGAGCAGAATTATGCCATTGATATAAACGCTGTATATATTCTCTTGTTATCTGCTTCATACCAAAATCATAAGTGTCTCTTATATATACATCCTAAATACTCTTTCAATTCCAAATCGTTCTGATATGCCTCTATTCATTCTCAAATTTGTTCAAGTGTCAACATACATTATTCTCATACCATATTTCGTTTGATACTTCTCTATAGCATACTCCTAGTTATTTGATTATATCCCTTCTCAAAATCTATACACACAGACACAAACACACAATATCCTCTCCCTTTTGCAGAACTGCTTCTTCACAATTATATATAATTAGAAAATCTTGTCAACACATTGTCTTCTATTCCTGAAGTCTCACACACATCACACTCAGGCAAACTCACTCTACAAGCAACTTGATCGATTTGACCAAAACACCAATTGACCAATTCAAATGACTTTGAGCCAGAGCATTCACATTACATTGCTGACTGTCTACAGACATTTTGTATTAGCCAATCGGAGCTTTCAGAAAGTACTTTGATTAGTTATTGCAGGCAGTGTGTGCCGACTAGACTATAAAATTCGACAGGTCAAACTAGGATGATTGTATGACTCGCCAGACTACCAACTACTGTTGCTATGGAAACGTGACATAGAATTGGTCAGATCAGTTGAGTTCCTTGTAGTGTGAGTTCGTCTTCACTTATCCCATTCTCACTCTCCTCCCACACACACACTCACTCTCAGTGATTCTATTTACTTTTTCGTATTCTTATTAAATACCTTCCCATCTTCACTCAGCATTCATTTATTCTTATACTTGTTGCACTTGCATTTTTCCTTCTTTTCCTTATAGATGATGATATACCATCTTAGTTCATTCACATGATACCACAATATTCACACAGTACTTTACATAGGTGTTACATCCATTGAACAATAGTTTTCTACATATGACTTTGCACTATTTTTTAAGCATAATGCTCAAGTTCACAATTTTAAATTATCTAATAAATGACATTGCAGAGTCTGGCATAGCCAGGTCTGAAATTCTGAATAAAAAAAAAAATAATGAAAAAGTGTTAGAACTAATTGACAAAATGAAATTAGCACACTTATATTACATTTACACTTTTACACTTATTTAAAAAATTAAATTAAATAAATTAAAAATCAAGTAAAGTTAAATAATGAAATTAATTTATTCATACAAATACTTTCAATGTTAAATACTTTATTTTTAACAACAATAAAGCAATAACAAGTTATTAATAAGTTGTTTAATTATCAAGAAATAATCCAAAACAATAAATAACTTTAAAGAATAAATTAAACCTAAAGCTGTAGACATTCTGCTACTAATCAGAGTAAAAAAGGCTTTGGAAATCTAATGTAAATAAGATCTCATTACATTCTGACATCAAATTGTTTAATTCATTAAGGAATGTTTCTATCAAATCTTTTTATATGGATAGCCTTGTAATCTGTAGCCAATGTAATCTTAGTTGGTAATCTTACAAATGAAGCATATGATTTGGCCCTCAAAACAGACCAGAGAAATAAGAAAATAACCCATTTTTTAGATATTTGAATAAAAATAGATTAGTTTACAAGATAAGCATATGTCAGAAGCCAACAGCAGAAAGATTAAGTATCCTACCTAGCATGGTCAGATGATAGGTTCACATACAAAAAGGTAGCATTTTATAAATATTTTAGAACTAAAACCTATACACTGTATAAGCCCAAAAAACAAATATTAAAAATTTTAGAAATGAAAAAGAAACATGGGTACACAGTGAAAATTAATGAAGATTCAATACAAGCTAAAGCAGAGAGAGACTTGACCAGGAAAGATATGATAACACAAGAGACTTTGTTAACACAGTCAGAAACAACAATAGATGCTCTACAATACTTTAAAATACTGTACTGTGTGACGAAATTGAATATGATCAGAAATATAGCTAAAAAGCAATCTATCAAATTAACTATGATCAGAAGTCTGACTTGACTTAGAAATATTAAACAAAACAGGTGATATCAGATTCCAATAAGGAACCATGATTTATGTAAAGAAGAAAACTGAAAGTACTTTTGATTGATCTTTTTCAATCTGAATTTATTTTAGAATCATTTTCTGACTGCTATTAGTGCTAAGATTAGACTTTTTTTCTATAGTTCAAGGGTAAAAGCAGTATAAAGATAGTAAAGAAGAATTTTATGTGGGTATAACTAGTAGATCATTAGAAATGAAATTATCATGTTGACCACATATGTAGAATTCTACACTATATTCTGATATATAGCAATTTTTGCAACATTACAGATATCAGGATACTGATAATGGATTCTGTATTGAATGTTTTTTTTTAATATAGTGCACATTTCTAGAATGAATGTCCAGATTGTTAGAAATATTGTATCTATTAAATAGTACTATTATATCTACTAAGTAATAATTTATTTCAAAATAAGAATTTTTTAAGTTTACAAAAATTATAAATTATGTTTTTATATCAAAAGGGACGTTCTTCGTTTGCAACTGCTTCATCATCATATGGTAATTCTAGACGAAGCAGTGAAGATTCTATTGAAGCAATAGAATCTAAAGATTTAAAGGTAATTATCATATATTATATTTATATTGATTAATTTTTGAAATTTTATCTTTTAATGATGGATAAATCTAGAGTTATTTAGAAAATATATACAAACAAATAATGTGCTTACCAACCAATTTGTTCTGTGATCAAGTCATGGAATAGGATTTGAATGTTAAAAGAGGAGTACCTGTAATTTATAAATCCATGTTTGCTGCTGTTATAAGTTTAAAAAAATATAAACACCCCACAATAGAATTTTTAATATTTTAATTTAAATTAAAAGTTTAATATCATTAATATACAATTTATAAACAATTACTAGAAATAAAATATATGTGTGTGTGTGTCAGTCAATATTACACTGATATTTAATTATATAAACATTTTTTAAATTATAGCATCAGCTCTCAGATGCTGAAGAGAAATTTCGTAAAGCTATGATTAGTAATGCACAATTGGATAATGAAAAAACTGCTTTAACATACCATGTAGATAAACTTCATGATGAAATAGAAGAAATGGAAGAACAGTTTCATCAAGTTCAACGAGAATATAAGCATACATCACGAGTAAGATTTAAATAATTCGTAAAAAAAAAAACTATTTAAATCATGAAAAATAAATATTTTATAATATTAAATAACAAAATAATTCATTTAAAAATTACATAATTAAATTAATATATGATTATCATCATCATCAGGAATATGATCGCCTATCAAGAGATTATAAAAAAATGCAAGAAGAGAATAATGTTTTAAAAGAAATTCTGAAACAGAGAGATCAATTAATAGAAGTAAGATATTATTATTATTATTATTATTATTACTATTTTTGGAAGTGTAAATTATTGTTCTTAATCTAGTGAATCTGATTTCTAGAAATTTATAGATGTTAGCAAAAGATTTTTATTTTTAATGGAAATTCTTACCATCTTGAAGTATTATAGTCACATGTTAAATAACTATGTAATTTTATATTTGTTGCTACATTATTTCATTATAATAATAATTTAAGTTTTGTGCAATTTTAAAAAAATTTAAAAATAAAATGACTTGTGTATTCATAAAAATGAAAGATTTTTTTCTTGTATCCAAGTTAATTAATCTGCAATTGGCATGATTTTGCTTCAAAACCAAATTTAAAATAAAAAAGACAAATGAAGATTACTGATTTTTTTCTTTTTTTATTTCAAAGTAAATGTTTAAAAAACATTTATACACAACATATGCAAAATACCTTTTACAGATTATAAATTAAATAAAAAATATACTGTATATGTTTTTGGATTAACTGACTATCTATTTATCTGGTCTGATGTCTATCTTCCATAGGAGCAGCTTAATTAGGAGTATATTGTAATTATATTATCAGTGTTTAAACTATCCATAATATTGTTTTTCATAAATACACTGCAAAGCAAAAATTAAGTTATAAATCATTTTTCCAAATTATTTTAATATTTAAATATGAAATTTGAACATGTAAAAAGAGTAGCTTTTATACTCATATACAAGTAGAATTTTTCCAAAAAAATTTTTTGAAGGGGGACTTGGCTTATTGCCGAAAACTTTTCCAATTTTTGTCTATGGATTACCAAACATTGGAAAAGTTTTTGCAAGATTCTAAGATTTGGCTCAGTTATGCCATGTTCCAATCACACCTTTTGCTCCAGCTCTGTGATCTGCCATATTTATTCTTATTGATCATCTTATTGATTTTTTCAAGTTTTTTTGTTAAATACATATGGAATATATATATATGATTATGCATAAATTAATATTTTTGTGTATCTATTTAATTATTGATATTGTACAAATACAATCAAAAATATATAAAGCAGTCATATTGCATTTTTTTTTTTTTATGTTAGTAGTTTGTTCTATCATAAAGACTGGATGTGACATATTTATTTTTAAAATGCCAATTTATTCTCAATTGTATTATTAAAAATATGTAGATATATGTGAATATTCATATTTAAATAAATTCAAAAATATTAAATCTACTATTGAAAATCTACTTTTATTACAAATAAGATCATAAATGTCTACATAGCCATATTTAATCATTAAAAAAGATCAGTCACTAATATACATATCAGTTAATATTAATACATCAGAGATCAATATATTTTGGAAATATATTGGTCTCTGATGCTTCTTCTGATCAACAATTTGTGCATTTTCAAATATTTGTGATCATTTATAAAATATGGAATAAATTATTTTACAGCTGATTTTGGATATTAGATTTGCACTTTTGATAATTGTCTTTCCACTCTTGTATTACCTTATAAAATATTTGTTTTGATTCCATTTTTTTTTTATCATTTAAACTTTGCTAAATATTTTTTATTGAGATTAAGAAATGACAAAAAATTTTAATATTTGATATTTGCTGCTGAACAAATATTTCAATAAAATCCTATTGTAGAGAAATGCAACTGGACATCATGCAACAAGATTATGTTCTATTTAGTATTCAGCTGTTTTCTTTACATTCCATTATGATGTTTCAATGCTGCAAGTCTGAACTTACTAATTCTAGTTCACTACTGGATTTGGAAAATTTTTTAAGTTATAAAAGAAATTTTCAATTTATTTTAATGAATGCCATATTGTTTTGACACTTGAAAATTGGGCTGGTTGGCTTATATGGGGATTTAATATTTTTATTAATTTTCAAACTGAAGTAAGTGGGATTTGCTTATACACAAGTTTATACAGTATTTAAATCAAGTTGAATAATATAAATTTTTAAAATATCATATACTATCAGAATATGCAAATCTGAAGGTGCCATAAAAGTTGTGTAGAGATCTGGTTTTCATTTTTGAAACTTTTATCAGTAATTCTGGAAGAAAATGTATAATAAACATCATTTAACTGATTGATTGTGATGGAATTGCTATTGATTAGATGAAGATATGACTGGGTCAAACTGATACAATGAGGAAATTGGATGTATCAAAAATGATAATACAGAGCTATGGAAATGGTTTCAGGATACCATATACATTAATTGAAGATGTGTTGAATGACATCTTTGTACCATAAGATCTCAAAACAATGTTACCTGCAAATAGCCACTTAGTGTTAGAGATATGCTCTGTTCTCAACTTGTTTTCAAACTATAAAAATTGTGATTCTTATCATTATTGCTTATAATTAATATTTATATATTACTACAAAATGTTTTTTGTTCATTTACTAACATTCTTCTGGGATTAGCTGTATGGTTGCAGTGGAAGTATTCTGTACTTTCATTCTGAAAAATACCTGGGAAAAGGTTGTTCTCTGGTCCCACATCTCCAGCTCTTTAGGAGGCCTCTCAAATAAGCCAAACCCAACTTATTAAACCCTTTCCTCCACTATGGATATGGGGAACCTATGGTGGGCATTGGAATGCTGTAGTTCTTAATATCCATTGGGTAGAAGGTAATGTTAAATTCCACAGAAAAAACCCTTCTGGATTCACTGGATTGGTTATGTAAAAATGCTTCACCTTTTCATTCAGAAGACTTAGTTTGACAGACTTGGTGGATCCTGGAAATATTTGAGGATCTAGATCCAGCTTGTTGATCCTTATCCCTAACAATCAGGCTGACCTTACTGCAAAGGGGGCAGGATATAGTAAGGCTTATTGCACCCACTCATTCGATATGAACAAAATTGAAAATGATGGCATATATTACAAAACCTTCCTGATTGAGAGTGCCATTATGAGAGTTTATACCTTATATCCATATGGAAGTACTGGTGCAATAAATATAAATTTGAAAAAAACCTTTCTAACAAAAATATGAAGCATAAAAGCATAAAAATATTGGTGGAAATACTCTAAATTTTTTTTATTGTTCACCTTTATAGACATTTTAAAATAATTCAGCTATTTTCAAAATTTGTGTGTCAGCAGAAAGATAACAAGATTGGCTAATTCTTTCCTTTTCTAACCAGCTTCACTATTTGTCAATGTGCTAATATCATATAATTAATAACACTGCTAACTGTACCAATGGACTGAGAGAAAGTAGAACTGAAAGAAATTACTGTTCCAGTAATTTCAATCAGTTCTATTTAATCACCTTGATTGACATAGCTTTGTTAGAATATTACTTGCAAAGTTGTGAATTTTAACGAATACCAATTAATACTAATTACAACCTAGACTTATCAGTTCTAGCGATTCTGCAATCCAGAGTTTGGCCTGAGCTCAGGTCTTTAACTAAAATTACACCGGACTGATTGAAAGTCCAAGAAATTACTGTTCCAGTAATTTCAATCAGTTCTATTTAATCACCTTGATTGACATAGCTTGGACTGAGAGAAAGTAGAACTGAAAGAAATTACTGTTCCAGTAATTTCAATCAGTTCTATTTAATCACCTTGATTGACATAGCTTTGTTAGAATATTACTTGCAAAGTTGTGAATTTTAACGAATACAAACTAGACTTATCGGTTCTAGCGATTCTGCAATCCAGAGTTTGGCCTGAGCTCAGGTCTTTAACTAAAATTAAACTTAAAAATAATTAATTTCAAAACAATCTAACAACAATGTAACACTTAAACTACTAGTTCAGAGTCAATACAGCACTATCAGCAAGTATTAAACCGTTTTATTACTGCAAAACGTTTTCGGACCCGTCACCGGTCCCTCATCAGTACAACATTTCTTTTAGATAACAGTCTAATATAACTTTAAAATAGAACATATTTAAAAGTTTCTGTTACAAAGTATGCTAACTTTTAAATATGTTTTATTTTAAAGTTATATTAGACTGTTATCTAAAAGAAATGTTGTACTGATGAGGGACCGGTGACAGGTCCGAAAGCGTTTTGCAGTAATAAAACGCTTTAATACTTGCTGATAGTGCTGTATTGACTCTGAACTAGTAGTTTTAGTGGTATATTATAAGCGAGTGGTTTTTTCTTATATAAGTACAACAATGTAACATCTAACCAACAAAAAAACCGGAAACAGGAACTTACAACTAGAAGTACTGATTAAGTGTTAGATCTAAGGACAACAAAATGATGTTAGAAACTTATACTAATAATTTGAATAATTTCTCAAAACAAGTTAAATAATAAAAAATATAAATTTATTAGACTCCAAAACACTTACAAAAAGTGTTAATAAATGCTTTATTGGAACTATAATAAAGCAACAATCAATAAATCAACAAAGCTTGTTTAATCCAACTCAAATATCAAAAATCCAATTATTCACAAGAAATAAATCTTAAATACTACTTAAATTCTACTTCTTCCACCTCCAATACAAACTTCAAACAGCTGCAGACCTTTACAAGAATTCGAATGTCACTTAGCCAACCTTATGTTGATACACCACCTCTTAGTGGTAGATTGCGTCGATTTTTATATCGAGTGAAGTACAGTACCATGTTGTTTCATTTACATAAATACACATAACAAGTTTAAATTTATTAGCTTAGAGTTATTAAATTCATGTCATCCCCTTTATTTACAATTTAATTATATACGAACAAAGCATCAATATGAGAGCATTATTATATTCTGATATTGGATCAGTGGTAAACGTATTTAGATTAGATGATGACGTCATTACTCGGGACAGCTCTTCCGGAGAACGGTTCCCGATTCCGTATCACGTGATTGCTGACTACAATGGAGAATGTGGAAGTAAGTTAACTCATAAACTAAAATATAATACGTTAGATAATAGAAAATAATGATAAATAAAGAAAAGAGTGCGTATAAAATAATTAAGAAAATAACGCTAAATAATAAAGTGCATAATAAAATAAAATAGGACAGGTCAAAGTTAACTTCCTCAGCACTAACCATACTCAGCTAGTGCTAAAATAAAAAAAATGTTAAAAAATTACACAAAACAAAAAGGAATTATCAATTCTGATAGATAAAATTAATATCATTTTTGTAATCAAAAAGGGATATTTCATTAAAAATAAGGAATTATAAGATTTAAAGGATTAAAATTTATATCAGTAGCAAACTTTTATTAAATCAAATTTTAAAGAATATAAATTTTCTTTTCAGGAAAATGGTCTTGTCCTAATTAATGGTGAGGGGTTAGTTAATGGTGATATAGAAGATAGTCCTCGTAGTACACCAGAAAAAGCTCTACCTGTACTACCAAAAGTGGCTCTTGTATCTCAAGCTACTGCTCAGTTATTAGAAAAAGCTGGTGATGGTCCTTTAAGTATGTATTTTATGAATTTCTAATAATTTAAAAATTATTGCATTTCTTTTTTTTTTTTTTTTTTTTTTTTTAATTATTCAATTAAAAAGTATAAATTTATGTTTTTTTTTTTTTTTTTTTTTTTTCAGAGAAAAATATATGTACAGTTAATTTTAATTTCATGGAATTTTGAAGTTTGGATAATAGGAATGAAATTTTAATATGTGGACATAGGCAAATGTTGTTAATAATAATCTTATGTATACAGAAGATTCTCAATTTGACATTCACTATCAGTGGTTTTGCAATAATGGTGGTGATGCCAGTATATAATGCTTTTTCAATCAATCATTTCATTTCTAGAATATTTTCCAACATTTGCAAAAATATCAGATGCTATAAATTCATCTTAACTTTGTACATGTGCTTTATTTTTATTTAATTATGCATTTTAGGAACATGTCTGAAAATGATTAACATTTATCAATACTTATATGTTATAATAGTTTTAGAAAGAAATTAAACAATTTCTTTATTGAATATAACATCCCCAGTAAAATTTTCTGCTTATTTTCTACTTAAACATTTCAGTATATTTTATTTTTGTTATCAACTTTTGTATGCAATATATAATTTAATAATAGATAAACTAGGCTTAGATAAGGCAAAATAAACAAAAAACAAGCTTGATAGAGGGAAAGAGTAACTGATTCTATTAATTAATTTCAAATATTAAGGGGAAAAAAGCACTTTAACATATCAGAGCTTTTGTATTGAAACTGAAGAAAGTGTTAATTCTACATTGATTAGTGGCAGCAGTCCAAATAAAATTTTGCTTAAACATGAAATAATATAAAATGTTTTATTTTAAAACATTGATTGCACAGTTGTTAACAAATTTTAAACACATAAAATCTATCAATCATGATTTGTAAATATTTCCTAGTAGAGTTGGGACGATACAATATATCGTGTATTTTCGATTTACTCGTCTCGATATTCCGATATTTTTCAATATTTTTGGATGTCGATATATCTAACAATATGATATTATACTTGCGATAATTTATCAGTTTCCATATGTATTTAAATCATTGGTTAATAGCTGATTTTGAACAAAATAACAATATAAGAAATAATTTTGCTTGAAGGGAACAAAATTCCCAGCTGTTGGGACTATCACAACAGATTGATTAAAAAAAATAACAGTGGACAATAATCAATTGGAGGGATGAATACAGAACTAGGTCACTACTTGGATCAGGCAATATTGGATAAGTGCAAATTTTTGCTATCCAAATTTATAAAAGATTGCATTGAAGTATTTGATTATATCAGCCACATCAGTGCCTGCTGAATGTTTGTTTAGTAAGCTAAGTGTAATGGTATGTGCAAAAAGAAGCAGGTTGAAGCCTGAATTAATTTCAACGATTTTGATGCCGAAATCAACAATAGAATCAAATTTCTGGTGATTTTTAATCAAATCTAGCAAATAAATGAGTTTTAAAGGAAATTATTGTTGGTTTTTTCCATAATATCATATTGCGATATTTTCGATATCATCTTAAAATATCGCGATATTAAATATCGTATAAAAATCCATATCGGAATATTGCTAATACGATATTTTGTTTTGTATCGCACATCTGTATTTCCTAGATATTGTAAAAATAAAATATATTTCAGATTCCAATCATGATTCCCACAGTATTATAATAAAGTTTGTTAACATATTTGTTTTACATTTTTTTTTAAACTAAAATTCTTCAGACTATAGTACACTTGAAATTTGCATAAGTGTTGAAGTTTAATAAAGCATTATATATATTCAATAATAATAAATTCAAAACACTATTTATAAAAATGCATAAAAAACTATACTGATATGTTATTAAGAAGGAACTTCCACTTGAAATAAGAAATTATAATTCAAAACTAGCACTATTTTAAAGTGGAAAAGAAATTGGCTGCATGGTGCAACCAATTTTTAAGCTTATACCCTTTTATTGTAATTTCGTCCTCGCACTTTATCTAAGATATCTTTCGTTATAATCTGGATGATGATGATACCGTGGTGGTTGCGGACTTTATTAGCTTATTCCCATCTATTTTGATTGAACCCATTTGTTTGTCTTTACCTCTTTCTTTTAGAACATACCACTGACTTAAATGTCACTGCTGCTATTTTAAGAGAAATTTCCTATCTCTTATTGTACAATTCTTTTTTCTACTATGGCAATCATTATTATAAACAAACTAGAGGAGTCCCTATTGGTGGCCCTATGGCCGGCATTATTGCAGAGCTAGTTGTAAGAAATTGCGATCAGCAGATATCTACACTACACAATAATATTAAATTCTTTACAAGGTATGTTGAAGATTTATTTTTCATTTGTAATAGTTCCACTGACATAAGCTATATTATGAACCTTTTTAAGAATGATTCTCTTGGGTTGGACATCAACTTAGAACAGCAGTCTACCATCAACGTACATTTCTTGGATGTTAACATTACAATTTCTGGTAAGAATTTCCATACTTCAGTCTTCAGAAAACCTACGTACACACCTGTTTTTATTCCTAGGTGGTCTAATGACCCTTTTAACTACAAAGTAGCCGCTATCCGCTTTCTTTTGCAAAGATTACACACATACACTGTTCTAATGTTCCAGTAAACTGGCTGAGTACAGCACTATTGTTGACCAAGTCATTCACCATGGATATGATGAAGCTTTTGTTTCTAATATTAATAGGTCCATTGTTAATAATACACGTAATACTAATGCGTCTCCTGGAGGTTCCCAACAGCCCGATCTCCTTTTTACTTCCTGTTCCTTACCATGCT
The DNA here is from genome assembly GCA_000484575.1 of Olivierus martensii. NCBI lineage: Eukaryota > Metazoa > Arthropoda > Arachnida > Scorpiones > Buthidae > Olivierus > Olivierus martensii. The sequence goes on from AYEL01080635.1 coordinate 38,848, forward strand.
GCCATATGACCCATATGCAATGCATTAATGAAACATAATAAGTCTCTGCCCTTTGCACGCACCATGTTTCATACCTTAAAGAATATTAAACCACCATTATCATCTTTTAAAAGGGCTGGCCCATATATTATCCCTATTTATAATAATGATAGTAGTACTGCCTATGTATATTTCATGCCTATTACAAAGTCCCTTGCCATCCATTTGAAAGAACATCAAAATGATATACAAAAAGCCAACTTCTCTACTGCCCTTGTTAAACATTTTTATGAATCTGATCTTGATATTGATTGGAGTCAAGCATGTGTAGTTAGGCAATTTGATAAAGCTGAAGACATCAAGACTGAAGAAGCCCTAGTTATTGCAGCATATAGAAAGAAAACTTACGTCATCAATGACAATCTACCCGTCAATATACCAGCACAATGGTTTTTGTAAATTTTTAACAAGCAACCACATCCACATTTTTATAATTACATCTATTTTATTTATTATATGTAACTCTTTTTGTTTATTAACTTAATATATCATTTTAACATTATTATCTGTTTATGTTTATGTAACGTTATACTCTAACGTATGTTCTGTTTATCTACGTTTTTTCATTCTTTAATTTTAAATTTTATATAACATTCTTGTGTTCCAAAATCTTATATCTTTGATTTGTAAGCTAAGGATGACTTAATAAAGTCAAAAGCGCTACTGATATCTTTTTGCATGAAGTTGCCATGAATATTTAAATATTGTGTTCCAGTTTTATCATCAATAATTAGCATTTTATTCTTCATTATTCAATATTAAATTGATTCTTTAATATAGTTTTATTTTAATAAATAATTACATAAGATAGTTAAGAACATTATTAAAATATAATTAATCAATATTTAATATCACATTTTTTAATGTAGATATTAGATTAAAGAAGTTTGCAGAGGAAAAACAAGAATTGTTAGATGAAGTAAATATTTTCTTTAATGAGATTAAAATTTGGAATATTTGAACAATAGTATGTTTAACTGAACCAATTTTTAATATGTTAGATTTATAGGATACGTCTCGATTTGGAAGAAGAAAGACAAAAATTATCAAAGATGGAACAAATTACTTCTTCTAATGGATCACAGTCTAATGGTCCTGAAATAAAACTTTTAGAAGTTCAGAGTAAGTTTAATGTTTGATAATACAGGTAATCTTAGATGTATATAGATCTAATGCATACAGACATACTTATGTAAAGTTAGTTTTAATTAACAAGTTGGGTCTGAATCCAGACTTCTGAAATGCTGGAGGTGTCGGACTCTGAATTGAATCTGAATCCCCCAAGATGGTAGCAGTTGCTCTACCATATGACTTGTGTGTTTATTCTTTAATATAACTATTTTTAATATTAAATCTTTGTGACACATTAGTACTGTATAATGTATGCTCAAGAGATTATATATATATAAAATCTCTTGGAGCATACAATATAAATCAAAACATATGTTTTGATTTATATTTGGTAGAACAATCCATTTTTAAATCAGGGACTGCCTGTATTTTATAAATATACATTTATTATTTTTATTTTTCTGTTCAAAGTGAATAGGACAGTACAAATGAATAGGTATATTCTAGAATCAAAATAAGCATGAAATGGTTTATGAACATAGGTCTGGAAAAGCTTTATTATTAAATTGTCACACAAAAACAGTTTATGCAGGAATTGTTGACATGGTAAGCAATCTTTAGATATAATCTCTATTTTTCCAAACAAGAATTGTATCACATTGAATATTAAAGAAAAAGTCAGATATTAAAGAAACAGGCACAAGACATCTTCAGAAAGAAAAGCCTACAATGCATAAAAACATTAAATAAAGAAATGGTTGACGTTGGAAGCACACTAAAGATTGCATCCAGCATCAGCTATTCTTGCACAAACCATTTTTGCATGATAACTCTATATAATAATTTTTCCAGACATGTATTCATACAACATTTTATGCTTATTTTTGATTGTAGAATATGCCTATTCATTTGTGCCATTGATTTATTGATCACCTTGTATATCTTCATAAATTCTCCTGATTTAAAAATACAGATGCTACCTCTAATTACTGATAACTATAAAAAATAGCACAAAAAAGTTTGCCCTAAAAACATCCATTCCATTAAGAATAATTATTTGATTAACAAATTGATTCAGCTATATGCATGGGATAGATATGTTCAAATTCTACAGTCTTAAATTATGGCATTTTTAGATTACTTTTGTGAAAAAGAAATTAAATAATACAGCATGATAGTATATTAATTATAGAATGTAAACACATTATGAATATAATTAGATATGTTATATTAATTTTTTCATAATTATAAATAAAATTGGGTTTAATTAAATCAGGGATGCACAAAGTCTGGTTTATGGGCCAAATTAACCAACATTTGAAAATTCTGTCCTGCTGACAAAATAATGAAAATCTTTTCAACAATAAAATAAAATTTAAATATCTATTATAATCTCTATTTTTCCAAAGAAGAATTGTATCACATTGAATATTAAAGAAAAAGTCAGATATTAAAGAAACAGGCATAACACATCTTCAGAAAAAAAAAAAGATTTTTAAAATATTCTTTTCAGAATTATTCCTCTGATCAGTTCTCTTTGAACCCATCCTTACATTTCACTCAAAAAAATAATAACAAATTTTTTACTTTCTGAAAAATGTAGAATAGAAAATTAACACAAACAACACGGGCAATAAAATTTTTACTTTCTGAAAAATGTAGAATTGAAAATTAACACAAACACAATATTTTACTTTCTGAAAAATGAAGAATTGAAAATTAACACAAACAACACTTATGGATATAACTTTAACTAATGCTATTTTGTATATTAAAACTATTACTCTTTTTGTTCATTTCTACCTGAAATGAAAATGTAAAATATTTTTTGTTATTACTTTTGTCAATGTTAGTGCCACAACAAATAGATCAATTACAAAATGATTATAAAAAATTTGTGTTATAATATCAGTTCTAAAATTTACTAAAGAACAGGAATGAATATTGGAATGTACTGTCTGTCCAGCTTAGTCACGACCATTGACGCAAGTATGTGTGCACTAACTGAACGAGTTCAGTGACAAAATAGGGATGACAGCTTCACACATGGATATTTTCAAATGCAAGATAACTGAAGTTGAATGGAAGTTTATTGTAATGTCAAATGCTAAATGATTAGTTTCGACATTGGAAATGAAAAGTAAATCGAAACCAAAACCATTCCCACCCATCATTATACCGACTGTGACTCTCCCTTTTGGACTCATCCACCATAGCTAGGTGCAGTTTTCATGGACGGACAATAGATACAGTGGTGCCTCGCAATTTGACACTAATCTGTCGCCGAAGTAATGTCAAATTGAGAAACTGTCGAATTGTGGGACAATATTTCCCATATAAGACTATAAAATAGATTAATTTGTTATCGGTCCTCATCCCCCCCTAACGAGTGAGGTGAGAGAGATATAATAAAGTAAATAATGTATGTGTGTTTTACTATTGTATACACACTAAATTACAAAATACTATTTTATACACAACATACAATTTATTAGCCTTAGGATGTTGGAATGAAGTTTTCCAGCAGACACCCTAGCACCTATAATCTTCTCTCTCTGTTGCAAAATGTTGCCACAGTTGTCCTAGAAACACCATGTTCGAGTTATATTTTAATTGTTCTACATTTCTGCACTTTATCAACAGTTTTTTCTTCGTCTCTCTGCTCAGTCAAGTGTTCTTCTTTTCGGAATTATTCCTCTGGACAGTTCTCTTTGAATCCATCCTTACATTTCACTCAAAAAAATAATAAATTACAAATTTTTTACTTTCTGAAAAACGTAGAATTGAAAATTAATACAAACAACACGGGCAAACACCAAAGTAGCCCAAAAAGAACTGACAAAAAAATAGGGCAAACACCAAAGTAGCCCAAAAAGAACTGACAAATAGCAAATGGCTGGCAAACACCAAAGTAGCCCAAAAAGAACTGACAAATAGCAAATGACTCAGCAAACACTAAAGTAGCCCAAAAAGAACTGACAAATAGCGAATGACATCACCACAATTCCATGCACGCGCATGTGCCAACCTGCGAAACTCAAATGTCGAATTGCGACGCATCACTGTATATACATATACCAAACCCGCAAAACTCAAATGTCGAATTGCGGGACATCGAATTGCGAGGCACCACTGTTCCCGCAAAACTCAAATGTCGAATTGCGAGGCACCACTGTATTTACAAATCGACAAAACTCAAATGTCAAATTGCGAGGCAGCACTGTATTACATACGTAACTACTACATCTCAATTATCATATTAGAAAAATATTGAACAATATTTCATATTCTTGGATTGAGAAATCAGTTATAGGTATTTCTTTTATCTCTTTCAATTTTTGTGATTTTTCTGTAAAAATAATTGGTCTGCAAAAAATCTGTATTTTAAAAATTAATCCTTGAATGAAAAAATTTGTGCATATCTGAATAAAACACTTCATCTATAGAATAAAATTAAATAAAATATTTATTTCAGGAGAAGCTAATAAACAAATTAATGATTATAAATACAAACTAAAGAAAATGGAACAAGAAATATCTTCCTTGCAAAGTAATGTAAGTAAAATTTTAGATTTGTTTAAATTGTTATAAGAAGTTCCTTTTTTAAATTTTTTATAGTTTTGACTAATTCTACAGTAGTGGAAAAATTATTGCATCACTGTTTCAATAGTAGTATATTGAGCTATCCAATCACCATATGTGGAAATATTATAATACTGGCAATGTTCAATAATAGTGACCAATGCAGATGATAAAAATATTTACTGTTACTTAATACATCACAACTAGATATGCATTAATGAATTTATAGTTGAGTCAAATGGCTGTTGTTCCAAACAATATTATTATAATTTGTAAATGGATCCCATAAGTTAATTAGATGATTTTGCAGTCAAAATGCAATGTCTCTAGTATTTACTTACAAGTTAGTACACAAAGTTCCCAACTTTAAGCTAATATGTTCCTGAAGTGTTCATAAAGTAAGAATTATAAATCAAGAATCAATTTCCCTATAGACATAATGTTAAAACCAGAAGTTCTGTTTTCATCAATGAAATTTGATCATAATAAAATCAAGTAAAGGTCAACAAAATCAATAGATTAAACAATGATTTATCTATCTAAATAAATGAAAATATAGTCTTTATTATAATAATAATTTACCTGATTTTAAAGTTGTACAAATATTAAGAAATTTTTGTTTTTTGCCATCATTTACAAATGATTGAGCTTTTATAAAGTGAATAATGCCTGAGGAACAACTCAGGAATGAAAGTTATTTATATAATTTGCCAGTGAAACAATGACCAACAGAGCATGTGCTATTTCCACTTCTCAGTCTGTCATTTTGATTTTTTACAATTTTGCAGTAGACAATGGACTTTCTGTTACAAACTGAGTTTTATTGTATTATATAGCTAACTATATGGTTTTAAATGCCTTTTTATGAATGCTTAGCATTTATTTATTGCAATTAATATTGTATTTTCAATTTTTTTGATACTTCATATTTGAAAAAACACAAAGTGTACATAGTTTATAGTGCAATAATTTTTCCACTATTGTCTAAATAGTTTATTTCACTATAGTTTTATATTGAATTTTTTAGATGGAAAATATAAAAATTTTGTAATTAAATCTAAATTTAAGCAGTTTTGAAATTTTACATTTTTTAAATCAAAGAAACACTATCATAATTTTCACATTCACATAAAAGGGAATCAGTCTTTGAGTCATGAATCAAGAACAGTTTGTGACTTAGAATAGTTTTTCATATTCACTATCTTAATGATTATGATTTATTTATGTTTTAATTGTCTATTTGGTTATTACTACAGTTTTGAAGAGAGATCTTATACCAATATTCATAAAAATATAAAAACTTTTTAGATTGCCAGATTGGAAAGTCAAGTCACAAGGTATAAAATGGCTACGGAAAAGGCTGAAAAAACTGAGGATGAATTAAAGGCAGAGAAACGGAAAGTACAAAGAGAGGTAATCTTTTAAATTATTTTAATTCCAAAATTTATTTTTGCTTATACTTAATAAGATACATTTTATCTTAGTTTCGAGAAGCTCAAGCAAGAATTGAAGAACTTGAAACAGCCAACAAACACTTACAAAAACGAATTGATAAATTAAAATCAACAAGGAATGCTCTGATCAAAAGTTAGGTTTTACAACATTCAAGAGAATTATTCTTAAGAGAATAAATGTGATTGACATTATACATGTTTGTAATCATATATGAGTGCCTCACAAATGTATAGCATTGGGTGCTAAAATGTTCCACATGGTTTAAAAATTGAGCTTCGGCCTTGTTTTAAAAGTAAAATTAAATGTACATGGCAGACAGAGTTCCACTTGGGAACAGCATAATTGCATGGCATGTATGATGTTAACAGTTATTAAATTTATTCCAATAGTTGACAAATCAAGTTGACTCTTTTTGGGTCATCTTATTATTGTTTTAATCTTGATTCAAATTGTATTTTACACGTTAGTTGTATTCTATTTGTTCATACTTAACTATGTGCCAAGTGCCATTTTTTTGTTGTTTCATTATCCTTACAGAGAAGTATTCAAAATTTGTTCATCTGTATACATCATATTTTATAATTCTTACAAAAAAATCATCAGGATTGTTAAAATTATATTACTACTTTTTGAATTATTATTTATTTGTAAATGTTTTTCATTATGTTGTTTAAAAAAAAAAGTGATATTTTATATCATTTAAAAAGTTTCACATCGTGTTGTACGTTGTTGCTTTTTAATTGTGGAATTACGGGTTAATGTGATTTCACATCATTCTAATGTTAATAAAGACACATTCTTGATTATTGCTTTATTGAAGTTTTGAAAATTTAACTTACCAATATTAATAAGATATAAAATTAAAACAAGATTCACAATTGACAATATCCACAAAATCAAATATTTGTTAAGAATATATTAGTATTTGTTTTTACTAATATATTCTTTTAATACAATTTTAGTTTCAAAGCAATAATGCTGATGGATTATTAAAGCAAATTTCAGTTTAAATATAATAATTTTTTTTAAATAGGAAAAAAATTAAATATTACCAAATGACATTTTAAATAATTCATGATCAAATATTAATTACAAATGAAATAAAACTATATTTATGGAATTTGATGTTGCAGCTCCCTCCATTTTTATGTCAAAATACTTATTGAATTTCAAAGATATAGTGGACTTCATTTTTTGAAAACATATTTAATAAATTTTTTCATTTTTATACATTATCAAGTAGCTTATTGATGTGCAAAAGTTTTTTAACTATGATATTTCCATCTGCTCCATCGAAAAAGCAACAGTTTTACTTTTTTCAGAATTCCAGCTCTATTATTGATCATTTTTCAAAGTACAGTGGTGCCTCGCAATTCGTCAGTAATCTGTCGCCGAACTAATGTCGAATTGAGAAACTGTCGAATTGCGGGACAATATTTACCATATAAGACTATGTAAAATAGATTAATTCGTTATCAGTCCATCCCACTCCCCTAACGGATGAGGTGAGAGAGATACACTATATTATTTACTTTATTATTATATAACACACTAAATTACAAAAAACACTATTTTATACACAACACGCAATTTATTAGCCCTTGGATGTTGGAATGAAATCTTCCAGCAGACAGGCTAGCACCCGTAATCTTCTGTGTTGCAAAACGTTGCCACAGTTGTCCTAGGAACACCATACTCAAGTTACATTTTAATTATTCTACCTTTGCACTTTATCTACATTTTTTTTCTTCGTCTCTTTGCTCAATCGAGTGTTCTTCTTTTCGGAATTATTCCTCTGGTCAGTTCTCTTTGAACCCATTCTTACATTTCACTCAAAAAATAATAATAATTACAAATTTTTTACTTTCTGAAAAATGTAGAATTGAAAATTAACACAAACAACACGGGCAAACACCAAAGTAGCCCAAAAAGAACTGACAGAGCAAATGACATCACACAATTCCATGCACGCGCATGTGCTATCCAGCAAAACTCAAATGTCGAATTGCGAAACTGACGAATTGCGAGGCACCACTGTATTAACATATTCCATAATGAGTATTCAGTCACTGACAACTTCTAACTCACACATTATATAAATTTGATGGTATTAAACTTTAAAAAATGGCTAATTGCAATAATTAATTTTATCCTTACTGTTTTGTTTTTTTCAAAAATAGCATTGAGAAATAAAGAAAATGTCAAAAAATTAGTTATGTGCAAAATCAATTGGGATTACAACAGTGATAGATTTTTATTGAGATGAACTTTTAATTACTTCCAAGTGTTAAATATTTTTGGAAAAACATTCAAGAGTTCAGCAAAAGTATTTTAATATCTTTAGGAGTTTTTTAATTCTCAAACTCTTTTGAAACTCCAAGAATTTCTTTTATGGCCTTCAAATGGCCACATTCTCCTAGTTTGCACATCTCTGAAATAGATTTAGTAAAAATTTTGTTTTTGATCTTCGAGCAGAAAGCAAAATAAATATGAAATAATGTAAAATTGAAAAGAAATAATAATATAAATATTAGTAAAAATACAAATACTAATATTAAATTTTAGTATTCCGGATTAAAATGCTTGAATTATTTGTTAATATTGAATAATATTCTTTAAACTGTAGTTTTAATAATAATTTTTAATTTACGCTATGGTGTCATCATCTGTGGATTAATTTAAATTTGGGCTAAGGTAGCGCCATCTCATATTTAATAATTAAACTTTAATTTTTGATTAAATTCCGAAATAAAAATCTTCCACACAAAGGCTTCAATTCAAGCCGTCATTAGTTATAATGTTTACAAATACAAACGAAAAATTATAAATTTTAGAATGTTTATTAAAATCCAAAAATTCATGCGCGTTCTTAAATTTAGAAAACTATAAAACATGTTGCGCACATAAAATATAATCTTGTTTTTCTTAGCTCATATGAAACAGAAAATAAGTGGAGTGCGTCATTATAAATTAGAGTAGGCCTAATTGTAGTTTCACCTATCATGGAAATAGTGTAGGAAATACAGTTCATAACAGGGATAACTATCTGATGTAGACTGAGCAACTCCATTTAAGATTTATAGGAATTGTGTGCAATAACTCATACGAGTTTGGACTATATTATAATTATTGACAATGGAAAGCAATAACTTTAGTTAATCTTTAATTACATATATTATTAAGAATATTAAATCTTTTTTTTCTTTCATATTTGTTTTATTACGTGCATAATGTAATTTATAAGCCTACTTAACACTTTTCTGAATTATACGAACGAACATGAAACTTTTTGAATTACAACGAAAAATGAACATTTTCTTTCATATTTGTTTACGTGCATAATGTAATTTATAAGCCTACTTAACAATTTTCTGAATTATACGAACGAACATGAAACTTTTTGAATTACAACGAAAAATGAACATTTCAAAATTTATATCTATAAACATTGTAACTGACAAGAGCTTGAATCGAAACCAAAGATGTTTTACTGACTGCTAATTAAACATATTAAAACTTAATTGTTTTTATGTTTTCTTTACAAATATTTCAAATAGAAATAAAATTTCAAATGTTGACATAATGTAACAGGACCATGTAAAGACTTAAGGTCGTGACACACTGAACGCAACGCGAAGCGAATCATAAGAAAGCAACTATCTTGGACTAGCTCAGGACTAGCTTTTCACATCCGGCAGCTCGAGTTAACGCGCGTAGTCGCGCGAAAGGAGATAAAAATATTGAACTTTGACAAATCAGCATGTGCGAACAATACGGTGCAGCAAGACGCAAAGGAAGCAATCAACCAATAGAAACGAATGTTTTATATACTTCGAAAATGGCGGAAGTTCAACCGTGTGGTTGGGATTCAGATATTGAATCTGTTTTAAAAGTACAAAAAAGTCCAAGTCAATATGACATGAGATTAAAAGAATATCGAAAATATGTGATCACTTCTTTTTAATAACAAATTAGTCACAATCCGCAAACGACCTCTATCGGCAAATCCATAAACATGAGAAATAATTCAGCAACAATGTAGACAGGCTGCGGCGCAGTGCAACGCGAAGCGAAGGAATCTAATTTTTCTATCATCTTCGCTTCGCATTGTGTTCAATGTTCACGCCTTTACTGTATTTACACAGTTCATTTTGCATACAGTGGTATCTTAGTTAACGACGGTAATCCGTTCCAGGATTACCATCGTTATACAAGGCGCGATTCCCCATAGGATTTAACTGAAAATTGATTCGTTCCGGCTTCTTCCCACAACCATAGTAAATATTAAAAATGCAGCTTATTTAAAATGTTCTAAAAATATGGAATATATCATTTATTTATTATATTATTTTTAATGTCCTAAAAATATGGAAAATATCATTTATTTATTATATTGTTCCGTCTCCTTCCCACAACCATAGTAAATATTAAAAATGCAGATAAAACTCATATATGGAAAAATATTTATTTTTCCACATTTGCTACAAAAAAATTAACATTTAATGAAATGAATTGTTCACGAAATAGTTTTTAATTATCAGTTTTCACCAGAAGGACAATTGGGCTCACTTCGGAGTTTTTTGACAAACGAACCCGTAAACACTGATTAGCAGCTTAGAGATTCAACCATTATTATATAGATAAGATTTGATTTTGCTTTTTAATGGTGAACGAACAGCGACACGCATTCGCCGATTTATTGTCTATGTGAACTGTAGGATCTCGGACAGACGTTTTTTTCTAATGGAATCCGAAACTGCGACGCCACACTACTTGCAGGTATCAAGTAATATATAACACAAACAAACAATAGAATGGGACTTTGTTGGCAGAATTTAAAATAATAATCGTCTAGAAATCATCTTTAAATCAGACTTTATTTGCAGAATTTAAAATAATAATCGTCTAGAAATCATCTTTAAGAAAACAGAATTTAAAATAATAATCGTCTAGAAATCATCTTTAAGAAACTAAAGCTAATGAACTGATGCATGTCTATTTTTAATTAATTAAATAATTTGTTTACATAATTTAAAATAATAATCGTCTAGAAATCATCTTTAAGAAACTAAAAACTAGTGAACTATTGCATGTCTATTTTAATTAATTAAATAATTTGTTTTCAGTGAACTGTTGCACATATATTTTTAATTAATTAAATAATTTGTTTTCATAAACTGTTGCACGTCTATTTTTAATTAATTAGATCGGAAGAGCGTCGTGTAATAATAATTGTCTAGAAATCATCTTTAAGAAACTAAAAACTAGTGAAGTTCCATGTCTATTTTTAATTAATTAAATAATTTGATTTCATTACTATCTGTTCGCTGAACGTCTATTTTTAATTAATTAAATAATTTGTTTTCATTACTATATAATTAATTAAAAATAGACGTGCATCAATTTGTTTTCATTACTATATGTTAATTATCATTTACTTAAATATATTTTTTAATTAAATAATTAGTTTTCATTACTATATGTTAATTATCATTTACTTAAATATATTTTTATATGGTTATAATTTGATATTGTCGGATTTGAACTGATCGTGATTAAAAAAATAACCATTAACAACTGAGCTAACGAATCACGTGATGCGATGACGAGCTGTTATACAACTCTATTTTTTTTGGAAGTTCACATAATCAGGAGTCGTTAACCAAGACAATTTTTCTTACAACCATTCGTCGTTAACCAAGATACCACTGTATTTAAATTCAAAAATTAATGATCATATACAGTCGAACCTCCTAAGTGGATCGGCTTCGGACCGACAAGGGAATATCCATTTAACCGGTGTCAATAAATTATCATAACATAGAAAACATCATTTCTATAATCTATAAGATTTTTATTATTTATAAATAAATACAGTACATGCATTAAAATTCTATTTATGGAAATAATAGATAATTGATTTTTGAATTAATTTTTTTTGAAATTTCAAACATGTTTGACTAATCTATAAAAGATTTCATATGAATCACAACCATTTGCTTCTAAATAATTTAACACTATAGCCAATGCTTTCATAGTATCCATTAATGAAGGTGGCGGTTCCTGTTCAGTCATTTCTTCTTCATCTCTTTCTTCAAAATCAGAGTTTTGATGGAGGCAGCAGTGGCTCTTTCCCATCTATTTCTAAATCCTCACTAATAGCAGTATAGCTTTCAAAACCCAATTCCAGGTCATTAGGAATAAGTTCACCACCTGCTGTCGCAGTAAGAATGGCCTACTTCCAGAGCCGGCTCAACATACGATGGAGCGGAAGAACTGCTCAGGGCGCCGATATTTAGGGGGCGCTGACGCATTATGTTTGTTATTTATTATTGTACTAAGGCAATTATTTTTTATGAATAATTTAAGGCTTAACTCACACGTACCACAGCATAACCACGCCACAACTACAAAACGGTAGTCTGTTTGTGGACGGTCGTGAATTATAATTATATTAATATAGAACGCAGCAATCTAACTCACGGACCACTAACTGAAGTCGGTTTCAACCGCTATCGCACCTTGTGGCCGATATCATCCACAAAATTGTCATCGTCAGTGGCCGCGTTTAGCCGGCCACTTCCCGAGCACTAGCCGTCGACCAATAACGTATCCACTACACATTGAGGTCGATACGGACTTCAACTGAGCACAGCTTGCGATTCGCGAGTGGCTGATTTTGACTACAACTGAAGTCGGCTTCAACCGGCTGTCACTACTTGTGGCATGGTTCTGTTGTGGTACGTGTGAGTTGAACCTAAACAGTGATCGCATTAGACGGCGGGCCAGTTCACTCACCGTTGCGCCCTCTCAATTTCTGAATCATTACTCCAAAATGTAATTTAAAAAAAAATTAAATATGATGTGGCCCGCGGCAGTATTACAGACTCATTAAATAGCTCTTGAATTAAAATGAGTTTGACGAGCCTGATTTAAAAGATAGTTCGTAAATCGATCACGGGTCCGTTAATTGGAGAGCTGATGGATTTTACTCTGCCAATCTGCCAAATTTCTCATGTTATGAATACAATGGTGCTTCGCAATTCGACACTAATCCGTCGCCAAAGTAATGTCGAATTGCGAAACAATATTTCCCATATAAGATTATGTAAAATAGATTAATTCGTCATGATATATTCTTATTTACAATGAAACAAATATATCATTATTGCTTGATTAAGCAAGATTAATAAATTGTTTCTTCAGTTTAGAAACGGTCAACTTGCTGAAGTCCATAATGAATTAGCTTAATTATGTAGAAAATTAAAAAGACAAACGCAAACTGAGAGCGAAAAGCTATGTAACAGCTGGATGCTAAGCCTAAGCTATACCAAGGACATAGGTGGCGCCGCAAGTGGAGAAATTTTGCATGTACGATGGTCTATAGCAAAATTACAGCAAAAAAATATTTTTTATTGTAACATTCAATTTTTTTGGCGTTACGAGCTAGTATTTACTCAATTCACACCTAAATCTACCTGGCAAAAGTATAGACAGATAAAATCCAGTTTATACTTTCACATTTTTAATATCCGTAATTTAATTATTTAGCCATATTTTTTGGCCACGAAAACCAGAAGTATTTTTTCCACCAAAGGAATTTTTAAATATTTTCAATTAAAGGTAACGTTTCAAAATATACTGTATACGAATTAAATTTCTGTGATTAGCACAATATCTTTGGCAGTTACGGGAGAGCTGTGAAATTCCCATTTGGATCCAATAGAAAATCCTATCTTCTGGAAAATGATGGAGACGGATTAATATTTTTCCCTGATCAAAATTCGAATCATCTAAAAGTTTTTTTAATTTTCCCAGTAGATTTAATCACGATTACGGGCATAAAATGCGAAAATTATATAGAATGACTCATCATCATAAAATTTCATATAATTTTTTTTTTACTATTTATAATAGCTAGTAATTTTTTAAGATGTTGATCGATAAGCTAGATCGATCCGATTCTGGGTCTACATCTAGCTATTAACCACACGATAATTTTCGAGTAGTTTATCGAAAGTTAGCTAGCTCAGACAAAATTATTAATGTTTCGGTACATATATATTGAAATTTAGACTAACAAAAATATGGAAACGTCACAGTTAAATTATATGTAGGAGCACAGATAGTTAAACTATCCATTTAACTATCCATGCCCCTACGTCTATCTAGTTAAGGAGGAGGAGAAAGTAGTCATTTGCTTTAAAATACAGTCACATAATAGTGTTATACGAAAAATGTATATTAAATTTACATCTATATTACTTATAAAATCAGATCATGTATTATGTATACTGTATATGTAACTTTTTATTTAAAATCTAAAAAAGATATTTAGGAATATGATACAGAATTTTGTTCAGTATCAGCATGGGCATGTCCCTACGTCGTCCTTTTTTTATTCGGCTCTTTTTTTAGGACCCTAAGGTACCCAATTTTTATTTATTTTATAACAATAAATACCAATAGATGGCGATAAGTGTCAAAGTAAGGGGCAACAGATAACTTACCTGCATTACTATTACCGGATTTTTACAGAATTACTTAGCTAAAACAATTATTATTGATTATGATACAGGATACTGTTCAGTATCAGTTTGTGTTCAATCAGTATCTCATATATCATACCTTTTCATTGGATGTTTTATTTTAAAGGAAATTTTATGTTGAATTTGCAACTAAGCCTGTTCTATATCCTGTATAATGAAATTTGTTTATATTTTATCACACACAGAAATTATATAATTATTCATCATGACGTAAACTATTATATGCTTATCCAATATTATGTAATAATAATAATAATAATTAGTATTTAGAATCACACAAAAAGCAATAATATATACATATTTTTTATTTGTTGCAATTTTAAACGAAATTAAGCCACGTTGCATTATTTCAAATGTACTTTGAGTGTCTCCCCTTCCAAATTTCTCGTCGCATTATGCGTGATTATTATAACATTGTTCTCCAAGCTGATCAGAGAAACAATTTGGATTGTTCGTCGCATTATGCGTGATTATTATAAAACATTGTTCTCCAAGCTGATCAGAGAAACAATTTGGATTGGCTACACCTGATTTACAACAAACGTATTTCCACGTATTACATTAGTTTTTATTTCTCTAACAATTACACCTGTTACCTATTTTATTTTATAACTAAAACATTGTTTAGTCATAAGAATGTAGAGTAACTAGGGGTATTATGGAATACCATTTCATTTTTATAATTTATAAAATATTCTAAAAAAACTTATATAATTTCTCAGGCGCTATTATATTCCTATACAACATATTTAAATATGGTTACCATAGTTTATATATCTATCATGTAATTTAGAAAATTATTTAAAGGTGCAAAATTCTATATTGCCCAATAGGTGTGGGTTAAATGGAATAATATTCTATTTTACAAATAATTAGAAAAACATATTTTCTTCCAGGTACTTTTCCAAGTATCTCTTGGAAGAAAATACTGTTTTATTCAATATTTGTATCATTTTCTTTTGGGTAGTGAAGTTTTTCGGTTAGGTATAGTGATAGCCTACTAAAAAATCATATGTCTATCTAAGTTTTAATGAATCATACGTTAACTTAAATTATAGTAGTAGGACTGAACGTGTCAATATGTAATAGTATTCCATATTGTCACCATCCATACGACAATATTTGAACCAAGCCTCCGCCAATAGAAGCCAAGTCTCTCAAAATAGGAAGATATATTATGAAAGCTGCTTCCTAAATACTCTTATGAAACTCAGAAAACAATTATCATCTTACCTGTAGTCTTTGCAGATCCGATGATTTCAGTTGATGAAAACACGTTCTATTTTTAAATCGTCATGCTTCCTACCGAGGAAACCGAAACTGAGGTCAACACTTAACGCAAAAATTCTGCATTATTACAGTTTCACAACATCACCTCCTCTATGAGAAACCATACTATTTCATATAACCTTCCTATTCCATAATACCCCCAGTTACTCTAAGCGTTAATCATTTTAAGAGTGACGTCATAATTTACAGAACTCTTCCCCCTACTTCATTTACAGTCTCAAATCTATACTCTACTCCAAAATTTATGGATTCTCACAAAGAAATAATATACATAGCATATAGAAAATTTCCATTTTATTGCCAAACATCATTGTCATGGCATAATTATGTATTTCAACCGAGCATTATAATAATGTAAACAAGTTATCATGGGTGGAATCACAGTGGTGTTGGCAGTTGATTTTCGTCAAACGTTACCTGTAATTTCAAAAGGTACAAAGGATGATGAATTAAATCTTTGGCGAGTGGTTGAAAAATTATCACTTTACTCTCAACGTGAGAGTGCTAAAAAAATAAGGTTAAGAATTCTGCTAAATTTTCCGATTTCCTCAAAAAAACCTTGATAATGGAATTATACCAAATACAAATGAATTAGTTAATATTTATAAATGAGAAAAATATCGAATGGTTTTGTGAACGTTAGCTGCTAGAATTGATGGAGCTGCATAAGATCGTGGACTGTTTTCATGCTGAAGGAATGACATACAATTCATTAGATACAGATACAGATATTGATGAAGTTGTACATTTCCCAATAAAAGTTTTGAATTCACAGATTCACCCAGATTATCTTCTCATAAAGTTAAAAGTCGGAATTCCAGTAATACTGCTTAGAAATTTAGATGTTCCACGTTTATGTCGCCTTTTCAAGAGTCGGAGAAGCAAAAAAACTTATATATCTACACAAAAAATCAACAAGTAATAAATATAGTTTATAAAGAAGAATCATGAGAGCAATAATAAGATTATTTTTTTATAATATCCGTATTGTTATTAATTCTATAATTATCAAATTCTCGACAGCTACACACACTCCACTGACCTTTCCAGAAACATCTCTCTCAAAGGAAAAAAAACTCATCCTTAAGTTCGCGTATTACTCTTTCCTTTAAATCACCTATTTTTAGTAATAAAAATATATTATCTTAAAAAAATAATAATATTTCTTTTTTATTTTATACATTAAAAACTAATTTCTCATATGGAGTCAATGTCATGATAGCATTGTTTATTTACGATTATGTTATCGTTCCCCCATCAGACTAACCAATCGGAAAAACTGAACGTATACACGTCATCATAGCAGTCCTCTGCAGAGTTCGAAAAAGAGAAGCTTCCTATAAATTATTGATAAGAGAAGAACAGACAGTTTCTTAAACAAACACGCCCATTTTGAAAACAAAATATGTTAATAAAATATAAATATATTTTGTTTTTGAGTCACGCATTCCCTTATTTCCAGTAGTACGTGAATGAAAAACTTATAAGTGTTTTAACTTACCACTAGCTGAAAATCATCATTAGAAATGTCGAAGTGCCACCGACAAAACTAATATTAATTATTTTGCGTTTTATTTATATAATCATTATTTCCAATTAGCAAATAAATTCTATCAAATTTCGAAGCAGAGAGCAGACATTCGTCGCACGATTTTTATATAATTCAGTATATAAAAGTCAATTTTCTACCGAAACTGCATTATTATTAAAATTGACGTCCCTAGATGGCTTAATTATATAACTAGAGCATTTAACTAACTTGTTAAATCAATTAATTTAATAATGGACAATAAATTTTGACCAGGAAATTCGCCGATTAGCGTGTGTGTCAATGTTGCTATGATGGTCGTACCACCGTTTAATCGGCACCAGATGCTCCAATTGACAGATTACCTGTACGAAAGGTGTGAGGGAGCAAAATTCATTCATTATCTAACTGGCGGTTCATAAGAGAAGATTAAAAAGTACCTTTCTTTTCCGTATATTAAACACACCAAATATTTTCCATATTAAGATTTTCTTTTTATAATTACTAACGGCATTTTCCCCGAAATTCGTATGCCAACGCTTCTAGCATCGAAAACCATGCTTTTATATCCATCTACCTATAAAAATTCAATAAAAAATTAAGGATTAATCTAGAAAAAGTCTGTTTATACTTTAGAAAGATCTGGTGACCTAACTTATCGACTTTAACAGACAAATTATGGTGCAAAAGGTGAAAAACTGTTGATTAAAGGGTTAAGCTTGACGTATATGGTGATCAACGGACAACACTCGGAACAATTACTGTAGTGTGCAATTATTTAATATGCTAAATGTAAATAAATTAACGTTTTATAATCGAATTTATCTCACGTTTCGAGCGTCATCGCTAACTGTAACAGCTGAAAAACGGAAGTGACGTCACATGGAAAATGGGGCCATTAATGCAATTTCCTCTCTACACTTTGGACTTACAAGTTAGAAGTTTGCCCAGAATCCATTGTTGAATTTATGTTATCACGGAAACACGCTTTATATAGTTAGTCGTTTATGGCGTATTGAAAGAGACTGGTGATGAAAAAAATTGACTCTCTTATTGGTTAGTTTTATTATAATTTTTGAAAGTTTTTAATGGTATTCCGTAGAAAAAAAAGCCGGAAATTGGTAAATAAATGTAAAAATGACCAATATTCGACTAGAGTGAGGGAAACGGAGACATTTCCGGAGAAACTAGCTTTCATTGATCAAACTTCTACTATCTTTAGCATTTTTGTTTCAACTTTCCTTACATCACTCTAGTTGAATCCTGCTAACTTTTTGTATTATAGTTAGGAGTTTCCAGCCTTGGCCTACAGATTTCTTATCAATATCCGGTTCTCCTAGCATTTCCGTATTGGTAATTTCAAAACTAAAAATATAAATTAATCGATTATAGAAATGAAAACCGTATAAAGTTAGTTTTAATACAAATATCATGTGGAATTTGAGACTACAAACAGAAGTAGAAGACAACAGTTATCCATTCATATCTATTTAACACTAAGAACTACTTAACTTTACTTTGGCCCATCATATACGAAGGGCCAAAGAAAAGTTAATAAATTCAGTAAAATTAATTGCAGTTGCTATTTCAAAAAAATAATTTGCAAATCTGATAGTTGGAAAAGCAAACTCCACTGAACACTTACACGTACTGTATTCCTAAGATGGACTTCGATTAAATTATGTTTATATACAGATAATGGAAAGATACGGTTAGTAGTCCGGATATCCGTGTTTATATTTGGATACAGTCTTAAATATGCAACTAAGTTTCATTGAATTTGTATAAATTTACAGCTATAAATTAAATGAATCAGTAGATACTTCCGACACATTTATAGTTAATAGCATTCAAAATAGGTAGTTTCACTTAGTTTTTGGAACTAAAATCGAGAGAGATACGCAATAAACATCAGTATACATACATATATAGAAGGTAACCTGGAGTTAGCTCATCTAATCACACTTAATTTTTAACAGTAATCGGTCATTAGTGACTTTCGATGACGACCCTAGGCTGCCATATTACACTGCATATTAAATTCTATCGCCAAATTATCCACGTTCGGAATGAGTTGTCGAAAGAAATCCAACATGGAGATGTTTTAAATGCTATTCTCTTACAATTTTATATTAAAAAAATTCGTATAGAAGCCGTTTTATTCAGTCGAATGATAAAATTGGTTGACTATACTGTGCTTTTAATGTTAAGGAAATTATTCGGCCAAAAGTTTTAACGCCAAAATGTAACTATACAGGTTTTCACACGTGTTTAATTTCTTTTTTAATTGCAATCATTAATTTATGGACATTTATTTGAGAACTTATCACCAAGAACCAACCGCGTGTTGATCGAATTTTATCTCTTTCGCCGAGTCGGAAATACTAGATCGATACAAAAGTCGACACAATTTAAGTATCGATCTAGTGAATCGGTGAGTCCAGTTCGATCAAACGGGCGATATCAGATCTAATTGGTAATCAATCGTATAGATAAAGGATAGAATTGTCACGCATATACACAGCCAGTCGTTTACTGTCCGGAAAAGACTAGTTAGTTGAAGTTTTCCCAGAAATTTAGTTAACAATTTGGCGTAACGTATGGGGCAAAACCCAGCAAAAATAGTATCAGTCGATGGGGGGTCGAAACACGCAAATTATCCCTAATGAACTAAGGGTCAAAGGTTAACGAGAAACGCGTCTAGGTAGCATAGATAGCAGAGCACGGAAACAGGACGTGTCGCGCTGCACACTAGCCAGGAGAAGCATAGTGTCAAACCACGCACTATGAAACTTTCAGCCTCTATATCTCATTAACCTTTGACTTTTGATCCCCAGTTCATTAGGGATATTTTACGCGTCTCGAACCCCTATCGATCGGCGCCATTTTGGCTGGTTTTTTCCATATATACAATTGTACTCTAGTTTGCGTTAACAGAGCGAACAATTGTACCTACGATGTCAACGGAAATTTATCATAGACACCACTGTCAAACGGACCAAAAAAATAAAAAATATTGTTTTATAAATGAATATAATAAAAGTCAGCACAGAGATGGGGAATAGAATTTAGTGTTGAGTGAACCAAGTCCGAGTTTACAGCGATTTTAAAGCCACTCTGAGCCAATTAAAAGAACATTAACTAACTTATGCAGCAGTTACATAACAGTAGCGCCGTCGAGTCGGAAGGACTACACCAAAGAGCGCACAGATCGATGGGTTAAACTAGCTTAAATGGCTGAAAGATGCCATTCAAGCCGGGTTCTGTTTAACAGTTTACTGCAAATAACATACGGATTTCATAATCATCGACATTATTTTTCTGCACGCGCATCTTACGTATTTAAAAATGCTATGGTGACGCCACTATGCGGATAAAAAGGGAGATAAAAACCGTCTGGTCGAAGAATGACGTGTTATCGGGCTATTGGATAAGCTGCTATTGTCAACTAATAGCGTCACTCGTCAGTCGTCCGTCAGCCTAGTGGAACATTTTTTTCAGGTAATTAATTCTGTTTTCTTATCAAAAACACTAAGTCACGCTAATGTATCTTCTCGATTCGGATACGGTGGTGGTGTATAAACTTAGCAAACGTTTACCACCCTACACGAGAAAATTCTTCGAGTATATAAGGCCGAAAAACTTACAGTACGTTCGTATTCGTCTATGGCTAATCTCCCATTTCAAATCGAAAAAATTCCCAGTACGATACGTCGATTAGATTATAAAACTAAGTCACGTAATTTCGCCTTATTAAATATTTTAGCCATAAAATAGACGACAGAAAATTTGTCAGTCAGTCACGTGGTCAGACGTAATTGGAAAATATTGTATCCCCTCTTTCACGGTCCAAACATTACTCATCGAATTTCTAACATTTTTATCGACCAAGCGGATAATCGGACTCCGGAAATAATAAAAATAATTCGATGAAATGTGTTTTTTCTCTATAACTTTTATTCGCTTTCCGCTTAGTTGTCACCAATTGCGCAATTTTCTGGCTTTTCATGTTTCCTATTTCTAAGGTCTTCTAATTTTTCCAGGCTCTAAATCCATTGCGCCTGATGATGGACACAAGTCGGACATGTTCCGCACAGTTTCCATCAATCAAAATCCAATTTTTGCTACACGGATAGGAAGGCGGATTAACGCTTTTCCGGAAAGCAAAACAATAAGATCTATATCCAAATTCTAACTTACAAGCCGTCTCTATATCTTTCCCCATTATATATCACAAACATGGCCAACATTACTACACATGTTTCATAAATGAAAATACTTTTTAAAAAATAAAGTCTAAAACCAATCGATTACGTAGATGCATTACACTCGACGTTGCAATAATCTCTCGGACTATATCATTTATTGTACACGTGTAAAAACTCCAGACTCGGATGTGGCAATTTTCAGGTAAAGAAGGGAAGTGCAGTGTTTAAAATAGGTAAGATTTAATCGATAGTATCCACGCGCCTTAATTATAATGAGTCTTAAAGCAGCCATTCTCCAGTGCGCTTATAATAAATTAAATGTGATTAATACCTAATCCTATTTTCGATATCAAATACCAAATAATATTCTAATTTAATTTCATATATGATGTTGAAATTATCTGTAACACAATATTTTAAAAGCAAAAAACAAGTTATTGATACAATACAGTACTTGTTGATATCATAAATAACTGAAAAGCGAATTATATATAATATTATTTTCGGAGTAAATTACAGAAATTCGAATAGTTGTATCAACTAGCAAAGTTATTTCTGGCTAGAATCGTTGATCTAAAGTGGCTGTTCCCAAACTTTTTTAATTACGCACCCCCTTTATCAATAAATAATCGCAGCACGAACTCCAATATAACACAGATATATTATGACAAACAAACAAAAAGAAAAAAAAAAAAAAAAGCGCACCTCTAAAAAAAAAAAAAAAAAAAAAAAAAAAAAAAAAAAAAAAGAAAACGCGCACCTCTAAAAATTTCTTACGTACCTTCTAGGGATGCGCGGTCTTGACACACTGAACGCGACGCTAAGCGAAACAAAGATGACAGAAAAATTTACATCGTTCGCTTCGCGTTGCACTGCGCTGCAGCCTATCTACATTGTAGCCGAGTTATTTTTCATGTTTCATGGATTTGCCGATAGAGGATATTTGTGTAGTGTGATTGATTTGTTATTAGAAAGAAGTGATCATATATTTTCGGTATTTTTTTAATCTCGTGTCATTAAGACATGGTCTTTGTTTATACTTCTAAAACAAGAAATTTTAGAATCTTTTTTGAATCCCAACCACACGGTTGAACTTCCGCCATTTTTTAAGTATATGAAAGATTCGTTTCTATTGGTTGATTGCTTCCTTCGCGTCTTTCTGCATCGTAATGTTCGCGCGAGCTGATTGGTCAAAGTTCAATTTTTTCATCATCTTTTGCGCGGCTACGCGCGTTAACACGAGCAGCCGCACGGGAAAAGCTAGTCCAATACACATTGTACGCGCGTAACTGCGCGAAGTTGCTTTCTTAAGCTTCGCTTCGCGTCGCGTTCAGTGTGTCACGGCCTTTATGGAGATCATTAGTCTAAAAGATAGCGTGAGGAATGTACACTTTTAAAATGCTCTCTATTTACCGGACAATTGAAAAATTAGATCGGTTAAAAGGAAAATACCAAATATCCAATAATTTCAAAATATTAAATTTTAATTAAGACCTATAAATCGTACTAGAATTATATCGAAATTGATAACCAAGTGGCAATTCTTAAGGCCGTGACACACTAAACGCGACGCGAAGCGAAGCATAAGCAACTTCGCGCAGTTACGCGCGTACAGTGTCTTAGACTAGCGTGGCCGCTCGAAAGGAGATGAAAAAGTTGAACTTCGACCAATCAGCACAGAAGCATAAGAAAGCAACTTCGCGCAGTTACGCGCGTACAGTATCTTAGACTAGCGTGGCCGCTCGAAAGGAGATGAAAAAGTTGAACTTCGACCAATCAGCTCGCGCGAACAATACGGTGCGGCAAGACGCGAAGGAAGCAATTAACCAATAGAAATGAATGTTTTATAAACTTGGAAAATGGCGAAAGTTCAATCGTGTGGTTGGGATTCAGATATAGAATTTTTTTAAAGTACAAAAAAGACCATATCTATATGCCATGAAATTAAAATAATACCGAAAATATACGATCACTTCTTTTTAAATAACAAATCAACCACACTCCGCAAACGACCTCTATCGGCAAATCCATGAAACATGAGAAGTAACTCGACTGCAATGTAGACAGGCTGTGGAGCAGTGCAACGCGACGCGAAGGATGCAAATTTTTCTGTCATTTTTGCTTCGCTTCGCGTCGCGTTCAGTGTGTCACGGCCTTTATAGTAAAAGGAGCGAAAGGGAATTGTATGCGACTGTTGAGCCTTTTGTGTGCAGATATTGGAAGGAAACCAAGATTACAAGAAAACAAACTAAGAACTGTTGGTCTAAGTAACCAGAAATTTGACAAAAGAGCTAGTTAAGCTGGTACGGTAAACTTCTCAAATATGGCATGATTTTTGTTAAACAGGTAATAATTTGTTTGGACATAGACACAGTTCCGAAGCTACTAAGGCTACAGATCTATCAGCTAATAGTCTTCCTATTGATACTAAATCCAATGGAAGAGTGCTTCTCAATCATTAAAAAGTAATTATGCCATAAATAGTTAAATTATATGGAAGCTCTCAAAAATGTTGCTCGAAAACATACCAATTTCCATTTAAATATACAGTATTATTGTATGGTGTAATAAAACATCATTTAAATCAACATAGACATTAAGATATTTATCATATTAAAGTTATTTTACAATTTTCAGTAAAACTAAATTCAACATTACAATTCTCTCTTGGCTCGCATCCATTTAGATCAGGGAATGTCAAATTTGGTTCTTACAGAAAGCTACTTAAGGACAACACAATATTGAAAGGGCCGCATTCAAGGTCAAAGCAATGTCGACAGGACCGCAACTAAACGTTCAAATCGGTTGTATCGTCAATTGTATCTGTTTTATAGGAAATAAAAATTTGAAGAGAAAAAAAATTAGGTATATTCTGTAAGTAATTACAGAAAATAGATAAAATCGAGTTCATTTAATTATTCGAATTAACCAGATTTTATCATCCTGTACAGGAATTATAGTAATAGTTAAATTATGCAAAATAAATGATTGTTAAAAAATGTTTTATACCAGTGATTTTGGATTAATAGAGATGTATAGATCAGGCTTGTTAATTCGAATTTTAAACCTCTGTTATATTATTAGTACTGACCGTGTTAATCATTTAACTGATCAAACAAAATTTACCTTAAAATTTGTAATATTTGTGAAATATGCATCTTATTTCTGGAATTTTTATCTTGTGAAATGTCTACCTTACTTAAGAGATGTTTATCTTATCTACTTCCACCAACATACTTTCCATGCTAGTCCGATTTGGTTAAAAAATTCCACTGGGAGCTTAGTCTTTATTACTTTTACTTATTATTTAATTACTAGGGTCCACTAGTTCTCTGGTCTAGAGATGAGAGAATTTGCCTGAACTTTAACCCAATTCAGGCGCTTTCTCCATTCTAGAAATGTTTTTAAATGAATTATCATGTTAGATATAAAGTTTTTATTATTGTATACTAATAATAAATCTGAAAACAGCTGTCGAAAATTAAGAATTTAGCTTGAAAAAGGTCGTTTAGATACTGACAAATATGGCGTAAACTGTTAATTTTAATTCAGTATGGCATTAAGTTTTTAATATAAATAATATTTTTTTATTATTTAAATACTTTAAATCAAAGAAATAAATAATAAATATTTTTTAATGTAGTAATTGAATGCTAAAGGATATCGCGCCATCTATCGACAACAATATCAATTTTTTTGATATTTTTAAAATAAAATATCTAAAATCGACTGTAAATCCAAAGAAACCTTAATAATGTACTTCAAATATAAAATCAAAGAAAGCATTTTCATAACTGGAATTCTAACTTTAACTCTTAAATTGTATTTAAATGAAAGAACCTAGATTTCATTATCAAACATTGTCTATCAAATCTTGCGTACTATAGGACTTCGATAAGAGAAAAATCAATGTCCAAATTGAAGATAAAGTTTGTACAGGCTTCCTACTCGATCAAAATTGTACTAATTAAATAAATTCACTTTTAAGACAATTCAAGAAATAAAATATTTGCTATAATCAATTTACAAATAGTAGTAGTTGGATGACAACGAGAGAATTCCTTCATTTAAATCGTTGTGTAATGTTCAAATTCGGAACGACACAGTGGCACCGGTATGATGCCATGGTGACCGCGTGACGTCATCGTGACCGGCGAATTGTTCCCAATGCTATAAATAAATAAATTACACGGCAAAATAATACTTCTGCATGGTTCATTATAAAATTACTCAAAGTTTATAAATTCATAGGGATTGAAAGCCCATCTTTCAACCTTCCGGTTGACTACCATGAGTGTTGGTTAGCTCTAAAAGTGGTGCCGCCAAAAATATCTCACGATTGATACTAAATTATATGAATTTATAGAGTGAATTAGTATTAAACTTAAATTTTTTTATATCTAGTCAGAATACTTGACATTTATGATGGCGTAAGAGTTGACACTATCTGTTATATAAGACTATATGAAATTTTCGAGCAATGCCGGGTATCCTTACTCTTACCCTTCTCGGGGCCTGAGGCGCTAATAAGTTGCAGAAATTAAAACAATTTTATTGCCCTCACTTGATATCTGCAAGAAAAACAGCATTTTTCTTTCAGATATCAAGTGAGGGCAATAAAATTGTTCAAGTGATATCAAGTGAGAGCAATATCAAGATGTTCATATAATTTAGTAATGATGTATTGTTAATTTGAGCTCAATGAAGATAAAAATTGTTTCGATTTTTATTTATATAATCTGTTCAAGTATCTTAATTTATTTAACTCTCTCTCTCGATACTCATTATTGTAACTTTTTGAAGAAAAAGTTGAGAGTTGAAGATTTCGTAAGTTCATAAAAACTTTATGTAAATTTTAACTTTTGGAGACTCCTATATCTGCGTGGCTCTAGATTGGCACTTCGACTCCCTGTGCCAATGGGCGCATGAAAGTTATCGATGATTTTGGAGCGCCCGTTGGAGAATTCTCCACTAAATTATGCCTCGCTTGTCGCAATGAACTTATTCCTGTGCTGCATACACAGAAATAAGTTCTTTTTGAATGTCCTTTCAACACGACGCCATCTGCATCTACCGCGGGAGATTTTGAACGATGTCATGTAGCTCGAGAGTTGCCCTTTTATGTGGTTGGTAGCTTATGTGGTAGTCGACACAGCCATGCCCGACACCATCAGGCCCAGTGCGTTTATAACTTGCTGATTCCCTTCATATTTTATTATTTTTTTGTTGTACAGTTTTTACATATTTCTAACATTTAAGTATGTTAACAACACACTTAAATGTTAGAAATATGATTTTGTATTTTTAATGATTTGTATTTTAAATGTTAAAAATATGATTTTGTATTTTTTTGGTGAAGAATTAATACTTAGTATTTTCTGTTTTGTTTTTGTGGATGTGTTAATACTGATGCCCTTCATATTTTATTATTTTTTTGTTGTACAGTTTTTACATATTTCTAACATTTAAGTGTGTTGTTAACACACTTAAATGTTAGAAATATGATTTTGTATTTTTTTTGGTGAAGAATTAATACTTAGTATTTTCTGTTTTGTTTTTGTGGATGTGTTAAAAACACACTTAAATGTTAAGCTGTCATCAAATATTGTAAAAACTGTACAAACAAAAAAATAATAAAATATGAGGGGAATCAGTAAGTTACAAACGCACTGGGCCTGATGGTTTTCGGGCATAGTTGTGTCGACTACCACATAAAAGGGCAAGTCTCCAGCTACAGGACATTGTTCAAAATCTCTCGCGGTAGATGCAGATGACGCCATGCGCGCGATAACATGGCGACAGTGTTGAAAGAGAGTACGATCGAAGAGCAGTGATCTTCTGTGCAGGTTTTTTTGGTGAAAAGCATTTACTGCGAAGGACATTCAGAAAGAACTTATTCCAGTGTATGCAGCACAGGAATAAGTTCATTGCGACGAGCGATGCATAATTTGGTGGAGAATTCTCCAAATTATGCATCGAAAGTCATCTTTCATGTATATATATAACTTTCATGCGCCCATTGGCATAGGGACTCGAAGCGCCTCTTTTCTGGATGGATTTATGATCAGAATTCTCCAAATTATGCATCGAAAGTCATCTTTCATGCGCCCATTGGCATAGGGACTCGAAGCGCCTCTTTTCTGGATGGATTTATGATATTTTTTTTATAAGAAATTTTGCACAGTGCTTTGTTTATTTATATATAACCTGGATTTATTGTACAATATATGATATTCCTTCTTTCAGTTGTACATTTTGGAGATTATTTTTGTTTTCCCCCTATGTTTCGGGAAAATCACTACTAATACATTGTATTAATAAGTGTGTGTTAAATTAATGAAAACACATTTAATCCTTCAGATTTTGGTTCAAATCCTTTTATTACCTGGAAAGGGGTTGAGGTTAGAATACTACATTATTATTGTTTGGGATCATTGGAAATAGAAAATCATCGCTGGATAATAATTCTAGGATTGATAACAGGATCCCAAAGATGAGATTATCGTTGCGCCAATATATTGTTACAAAAAGAACATCATATATTATAGTTAAAGTGATCGGCCGGACAGCTGCTTAAAAGGATCTACACTTCTACCTTTGGTTCATTTTTCCGGATCTCATATAGGCCTATCGATATTTTTCAGGGGGGGACCGCCTACCGGAAATGGTTCACTGGACTGCATCCTTCACTGCTCCTTCAAATTTTTGATAAATGGGATCTAATTCGATTCTAAGTTCTCTGGATAAAAGCCAAGAGCGAAATCAACTTTCTTCCTTAGTCATTTTAAACTGAGGAAGAATGTTGATTTATTTACTTAAAGTAATTAGTTATTTAATCATCAAAATTCCAACAGTTTTAATCAATTGGGTGAAAGGAATAGCTCATTGAAACGTGACTAAATATCCGAATACTTTTCCTTCAACACTGTATACAAATAGGTACACTGAGGTATACAAATAGGTAACAGTGTACCTATAAAATAGGTCCAATATAACTATGCTTTCGTTTCTATTTTATACGTACACTGTACTTATAAAAAATGTAGTTTAAATAATGTAGTTCTAGTATAAATAATGTAGTTTAATAGGTAGAGTGTACCTATAAAATCTTTCCTTCAACATTGTATACAAATAGGTAGACTAAGGTATACAAATAGGTACAGTGGATACACTGTATACAAATAGGGAAAAATTTCGCCGTACAACTGATAGATGTTTCCTATTGATAATATATTTATCATATACCGGATTTTTATCTGCGAAACTTATAAAATAATTAACGAAAATGTAAACTTATTTTCAGTGATGGATATAGTGTCAGGTACTACACTGGTTAGGAAAGATGGTTCTCGAGTCGAGACCAGTCAGGTTTTGGAAGATGCGGAAGTCATCGGTTTCTACTTCTCCGCCCATTGGTGCCCACCTTGTCGAGCTTTTACTCCGATTCTGGCCAAAGTTTACGGGGAAATGAAAAATCTAAATTATAAATTTGAAGTAATCTTTGTGTCTTCGGACAGAGACGAAAAATCTTTATTCGAATACATGAACGAATGCCACGGGGATTGGTTGGCTCTACCGTTTGGTTCGGAAGCCATCAAGTAGGTATTTTATTCTGATAACAAAAATTAATGTACTAGATAAAATTACAGTACTATAAATTTTATCGACAGAAATTTGAAGGAAAAGTATAACGTGACTGGAATACCAACTTTGATCATTATTAAGAAAGACGGAACTGTCATAACCGAAGATGGCGACTGTGATATCGAATCTAAGGGTACCGAAGCTTACAAAGAATGGACTAAATAGACAAGAAAATTCTAACATTTAAAAATTTCCATGTTAGCTATTAAATCAGCATAACTATGTTAGCTATGTTGATGAAATTTTTTTCCGTCTGGTGAATTAAAAAAAACATATTCCCCAATATGTTGCTGATAATTTCAAATTAAAAAGTTAAACAGAAAAATAATAAAATGTTGTATTCGGATATTTAGAATTAAAGTTGATCATGTTATTTAGTATTATTGTTGAAGAATAAATCATTCAATGATCAAAAGTTCTATTTCGTATCTTTCGAGTAAAATTTGATAATATTTTGGTCATATTTCAGAGCACAGTAATGCTTCCAGATAGTAAAAATTATTATTATTATTATAAATTGAGTGGCTAACGTTTTCGAGGGTGCATGTTAAAATTTGGTAATTTTTGTAAAATCTACCTTTCGTGTGCCGACCCGAATGTTAATTAAAAACGACATATCAGCTCAGTTTTGTGTGTCACTTTGAGCACGCAGTGCCATAAGTTTGAACTTATGGCACTGCGTGTTCAAAGTGTCACACAAAACTTGTTATAAACAATATAACTATGCTTACGTCTCTTAGCAATAAATTACTACATAGCATCTGAAAAATAGTTTTTTTTTTTTTTGCTTTTCAAGAATGCAATAACTATTTCTAACTAATTTAGAGTTAGCAACAGGATATTAATTAGTAAGCTATATATAGATACCGACTTCACTGGATAATGGGCTGAGCATATTTAACGCAAAGACGATAGTATCTTTTAGTCTCTATCATTTTATAATTTTAAGAAATGCTAACATTACCTATTGATAATTAAAAATATTTATATGCATAGGAATTAGTTTATATAAAAATGTCAGATTTTTTTCTGGTCAAAATGACAGACCAATTATACTAAACGACTTGTCTAAATGTATAATTTTTTGTGAAAAAATTTATAAGCATTCGATATTAACAAATATTCTGCACCTAGCAAAAATTAAAATATAGAAACAGTATAATAAAGTAGTATATAGCAGAAATCAGATAATATGTTGTTGGTTCTATTACTTTCTCACAAGATATCTGCTATAACATTATTGAAAATATTGAATTATCTGTTAAATATCTAAAATCTACACACACACTGCATATGTTATAGTTAGTGAAATTACTACCTGGCATTTTATGTTAAACAGTCACTTATTATTATTATTATTATTATTATTATTATTAACCTAATCTATACATTACTTCAAAATACTTAGGTTTATATATAGAATAATAAAGTAGTATATAGTAGAAATCAGATAATATGTAGTTGGTTCTATTACTTTCTCACAAGATATCTGCTATAACATTATTGAAAATATTGAATTATCTGTTAAATATCTAAAATCTACACACATATACACACTGTATATGTTATAGTTAGTGAACATTACTACATGGCATTTTATGTTAAACAGTCACTTATTATTATTATTAACCTAATCTATATACTACTTCAAAATACTTAGGTTTATATGTAAAACTGTCATGTTTCTAAGGAAAATTAAATTATTTTTAACCAAAAACTTTAATTATATAACTATAAAATTCGTGAATCTGACTTATATTAATGCATACGAATAATCTTTAAAGATTGACAAAAATCAATTTATCAGTTCTGAAAATCTGCTAGTTAAAACTTTTATACTGTATATATTATATACACAAATTATGAATTTATAAACAAAAATAAGCAAAATTTGTCTTCAGAAAAAAAGATATGAATTTTTACAATTTTCAAGTTATTACAGTTAAGTAATAGAATTTTCTACATTCAATTATCACTGTCCCATTTCCAGCTGTCCAGAAGTCGCGAGAATGTCCTTGTTGAAGAATACAGATTACATTAGTAACGACAGAACAGTCCATTAGTAGGAGGAGGGATTGCTTAAGAAACTGTTATAATCGTTGCAAATAAAGACTCTTCCAGTTTCGAGGGATATCGTATTTATTTTAAATTAGTAGGATAGTTTTTATTTTATTAAATATATGAAATGCAATTATTATCGAATTTATACTTTTGTCATAAAATGTACGGGTTAAAAACTGCCCCGCCCTGTTGCTACGACAACCGAATCTTCCTAATGTAAGTACACATGGACAGTTTGGCCTGAGTATCGCTATTAATAGAGTTAACTTATCACAATTCTCAAGTCCTCATTAATTATAAACGGTAAGTACGTTATTAATTAATGTCTTTAATTATGTTCAGGATATTATTAATAAATAATTTTTATGCGGTTGACCATAAATTGCCTTTCGATTTATAGGATGGGAGTATGTTTTACTGCTTGTGACGAAGGGGGTCAAAATTTTCTGACATCATAAAAAGTTTTCGTATGAACTGTAGCATTAATCAGGGTGCATTAAACACGCTAGTATATCGGGGCAAATTATTAATTGCTATTATTATGGTAATTAATTTTTATGTAAATACATGGTAGTATAATCATTTACTAACTCGCATGAGAATTAAGTTTAATTTTGTTCACAGAATCATAATTTTGTTTATAAAAACAACTCAGTTCCTGTTTTGTTTTGAATTCATTTTTTATGTTTTCATCATATTAGCGAATACATTTTTTTATATCTTGAATAGTATAATTTGAATATTAACCTATTCTAAAAGATCGTTTTCTGTTATAATCCTATATATATATCCTATCACTGATATATCTGATATCAGTGCGCTTAATTATGATGATTCATTGTGATAATTCTTACTAATCGATCAGAAAAATAGTGTGCTATCGATTACATTCTTACGGCAATAAAAAAAGCGCCAGAACTAGCATACACATATTTTTATGTGTGCTTTGAGGGTAAACTACTCTATACAGCATATTAGAATGTATATACCCTGCTTAGTACATAATACAATAACTTATTATGTGAAGCGTTACATAATATTTCCCCCGTTTAATATAAACATATAATAAAACGAAATTGATAATATAATAATGTAACAAATGTCATTTTGACATATTAATTGTAAATATTACCTGTAAACAGTTTAATCAATTGTGCCATGTAGAGTTGTGAACTGTGATATTGGGAGACAGGGTTAAAATTTTGCTACACAGAGAAGATTAGAGAATCTGAAAATTAAACATTTCAAGTGACAATTTATGGATGGCCCCTAGTTAACTTAATTCTTTCAAAAATAAAGAAATTTATTAATGAAAAATATATACACTTATTTTCAGTCATGGATATTGTAACAGGTACACTTGTAAAAAAAGATGCCTCTGAAATTCAGGCTAATGAAGTGTTACAAAATGCAGAAATTGTAGGATTCTATTTCTCTGCTCATTGGTGTCCACCTTGCCGTGCTTTTACTCCAATTCTAGCCAAAGCCTATCAGGAAATGAAAAATTTAAATTACAAATTTGAAGTGATTTTTGTATCTTCAGACAGAGATGAAAAATCCTTATTTGAATATATGAATGAATGTCATGGCGATTGGTTTGCCCTTCCATTTGGTTCAGAAGTAATCACGTAAGTATTTTATGCTGCTAGCAAAATTTTATATATTAAATAAAAATTAAATATTTTTTAAAACAGGAAGTTGGAGACAAAATACAACATTACTGGTATTCCAACCCTGGTCATTGTTAAAAAAGATGGAACTGTTGTAACTGAAGATGGTGACTGTGATATTGAATCCAAAGGGGCAGAAGCTTACAAAGATTGGATTAAATAAACTAACAAATTCTTAAAATTAATATTTTGTTTTCATTAAACCAAACAATTTTGTGTGTGATAATGAAATTAAAAGGTTTCAATCTTATAAAAAGTAAATATATGTCCTGTTGTGATGATAAAGGAAATTCTTGTTGAATTAACACAAAATATTATGAAATGTTAAAACTAATTCGGTTAAATTTTATGTAATAAATTAATAACAATAATAAATAAATGTTAAAACAAATAAAAGTAATTTAATTATACTAAAATATTTGAAATTTAATATTAAGAATCTTTCACAGGTTTACTTATTTATCATCAGTAAAAAATCTCATTAGAGTTTGCTCTTTTCAAAATATTTCAAAAGATCCACTTCAATAGCCTATAAAAAAAAAGGAAATTATTAACAATACAGACAGTTCTTAAATAAAAATTCATGATTAATCATTACCAAGGGCTCATCGAGTGGTTCATAACGAGCAACTGGTTTTCCATATTTATCAATAAGAAATTTTGTGAAATTCCATTTAACAGAGGAGCTAAATAATGTTATTGAAATAAATTTAATGATAAAATTTTTTGCCAAAATATTGACAAAATATTTAGTAATAATAAATATAACTTACCTTCCAAAAGTTCCAGCCTGTTTCAATTTCAAGTATTTCCAGAGAGGATGAGCATCATCACCATTCACATCTATCTTACTAAACATATCAAACTGGACATTGTATTTCTTTACAAATTCTTTAATAGCAGCTTCATTTCCAGGTTCCTGTAGTTATACTGGCATTATTAAAGATCTAATTTTATTAATACATCCTATGACTAAATAAGTATAAAAAAAGCAAAAAATTATTTAAAATTCAGATAAAAATGTTAAATCTAGTTAAAGATGCATTTAAAAATGTTTTGGAAATTCATAAACTTATGTTTATTTAGTCATGTTTCAGTTAAAATGATGATGATTTTGAAGAATTTTATGATATTTGTTATAGTGGGAATATTAAATTTTTGTATATAATATAAAAATGATTCTTTAATAATATGAATTATATATATATATTATGCAAAAATTTAATAATAAAATTTATAACAATCTTGATATAAAGAAATTTTATAAATGCTGCCTAACAACTAATTTTAGGTAAATACTTTCAATACATTAAAATTTAACATGAAAAAAGTCTGTGAAAATTTCAGTAAGCAAATACAATAATTCTTAGAACTTCTAAAAATAATTTTGTAAAATTGAGTAATTTAAATTTTTATACAGAATTTTTGGGTTAAATTTTATATTAAGTTTTTGAAATATTAAAAAAATGACTCCAATTATACAGGGTGAAGAAAATCTTCGTCGTAAAATTTTGTATAATGATTTTGAATCACCATCGAGTATACAAAGCGTCACGACGCGTCGCTCTCCTACAGACTACCGGGTTAGTAAAAAGACGAGCGACGCAATGCGATACTTAGTGGCAACGCGACGCGTCGTGACGCTTTATAAAGTAGATGGTGATTGGCTAGATTTAAAGGGTTATAACTCGAAAACGGTGCCATTTAGATCATATGTTCATTAGACATTTTCGACTTGTTTCGAGGTCTCCTATCAGTATACAAAATTTTACGACAAAGTTTTTTTCACCCTATATATAAAATATCAGAATACAATAATTTATGTAGAGAATAATTTTATCTTTAGAAGATTTATAAAGTATTAAAAAAAATTAAGGAGGGAAGAAGAAAAATATGTTAAGGTGCGTGTCTATCTAAGAGAAAAACTGTCGGGGAGAGACTGTCGAGAGTGAATTTCGTAAATGGACACACCCGTGAGAGGAAGCTCGCAGGGGTGTATCCATTTGTGAGAAATCAGACTCTCGAGAGGGAATTTCGCAAATGGACACACCCCCGAGAATAACTTGCGGCACTCCCACTAGCAGCTCTCGTGGGAACAAGATTGGAAGTATAGTCCCCACTTGAATATAGTTATACACTCTCGGAGATAAGCTGGCGAAATTCCAATTTGGTTCGTATTTTGAGAGCGGTTTTCTGAGAGTGCTGAGCAACATGACGAATATTTGGTCTCCTAACAATATCAAGGCGCTTATTGAACAATATGAAATAAATGAAATTCTGTGGAACTCAAAACTGGCTGAATACCGAGACCGAAACAAAAAAAATCAAATATTAAAAGAATTGAGTGAAAAATTTTCATGTTCTGCCAGCGAAATACAAAGAAAAATACACAATTTGAGAAATCAGGTAAGAATTTTATTTATTTAATTTGCTAACATTTACTAACATATAAATAAAATTTATTTTAAAACAATATTTTCCGGGTAAACTAACTATACATAATTTTTTTTTATTTAAACGAACTGATTTTGTTCATTTATTTTCGTATAATTAAACTAAAAAAACGTAAAAATTCATAAGAATAATTTTTTTCAGATGTCTCAAGAATTAAAGAAATGTAGGAATAAGAAAAGTGGAAGTGAAACGGATAAAGCTTATTCCAGTAATTGGCCTTATTTCAATGCATTGAAATTTTTAATTCCATTTTTAGTTCCTTCTTCAGCCCAGTTTGCCTTCCTCAGTTTCCAAAAGAAATGGAACCGATAAGTGTTTCTGGATGAATATCTTCTTTCATTACAAAATATTGATATAAAACTCAGGACATAAATGCAGAAAAAATTTAGGTTTATTAAATGGCTGATCAAAAGAAATACTTAAGAAGCACAAACTACTGTGTACAATTTTTGGTTGTCTATCGCCCCCTGATTGCCCCTTTTTGTTCCAGCGTCCCCTTCGAGAACGAGAACGCCCCCTGGGGGGCGATATCGCCCAGGTTGAGAATCACTGAACTAAACAATAAGCCAATCTGGAATTTATTCGAGGGGCTAAAACGAGCAAAAAAGTTTTAGTGAAGACAGAGCGAAAATTTTTTCCGAGACAACGCTATAAAATTTTAAAAAATGTGCTTAACTCGCTTAACATTTTATTCCTAAAATGCCTTTTCAAAAGATATTCAAAATTCGAATCATTTGTCCACCTAATAAACTATGCAGTACAAGTACAAAACTGTGGAAACAACTTCCAACTTCGCTATAATTGGTATGACATCAACGGAGACACTTTTCTAGAATCTAGATGTAAACGCTTTATATACAAAGTACAAGAATCATTTGCAAAAAGAATGAGGCCGTGTCCCACGTGAAAGCGACGCGAAGCTTTACGATGCGATTCTACAAACGCGATGCTACGCTACGAGCTACAGTCTGTCCCACGAGAAGCGATTCTATAGGGTGTATAATGAAATATTCTATTATTTACCCACTGGTAATTTCTACCTCTCATGTTCCTTAATACAGGTTACTTTATTGAATTTCGCTAATCAGAATCTCTGAATTGAACTCAATAGCCATGATAAAGGCGGTGACACACTGAACGCGACGCGACGCGACGCGAAGCATAAGAAAGCAATTTCGCGCAGTTATGCGCGTACAGTGTCTTGGACTAGGTTTTCTTATGCGGCTGCTCAAGTTAACGCGCGTAGCCGCGCGGAAGGAGATGAAAAAGTTGAACTTTGACCAATCAGCACGCGCGAACAATACGCTGCGGCAAGACGCGAAGGAAGCAAACAACCAATAGAAACGAATGTTTTATATACTTGGAAAATGGCGAAAGTTCAACCGTGTGGTTGGGATTCAAATATAGAATTTGTTTTAGAACTACAAATTACCATATCTATATGACATGAAATTAAAATAATACCGAAAATATACGATCACTTCTTTTTAATAACAAATCAACCACACTCCGTAAACGACCTCTATCGGCAAATCGACGAAACATGAGAAATAACTCGACTGCAATGTAAATAGGCTGCGGCGCAGTGCAACGCGAAGCGAAGGATGCAAATTTTTCTGTCATTTTTGCTTCGCTCCGCTTCTCTTCGCGTTGCGTTCAGTGTGTCGCGGCCTTAATTTGCCTGTATCACTTCAGAAAACAAATTACAATAGTTTGTATTTCAGCTACAGACGGCGATGCTACGCGGCGCTACGATACGCACGTGGGAGGCGTCGAGGTTTAAGTCTATTGGTTTGTTTTCTGTAGCTCGTAGTATCGCATCGTACAACGTGGCGTCGCTTGCACGTGGGACACGGCCTTACTCATGATTATGTAGCACCAATGTCAATCGTACTTTAGGGAAGTTGCGGTAGTGATAATAATTATTTTAAAATTTTAGCTTCTCCTCCAACTTCGGATATCTCTAGTTTTCGCTAGGGATATCTGAGGTTGGAGGAGACGCTAAAATTGAATATGAAGGATGTAATCAGATCATGTGAACAGGAATGCCGCGTGACGCCAACGTGAGTTGCAGCGATGCGCGTGGAACTCGAGAATCGAAACGCAAACGATTGCTTGGCGCATGAAAATTAACCGGTGCTCATGCGCAGAGCGACATCTTTCTTCTATGCATAACAACAGGCAAAATGAAATGTCCACGATTTCGTACAAAATTCGATTAATAATTTATTGAGATATTAAATTTTTGCGGAATTGACGGATATTGTCGCAGATGGAATATTTAAATAAAATACCTCACTAGTTGTTTTGATGTTAGTAAGTGAAAAAAAAGTTTTTGGAGCGGGGCGAATTCGGACCACAGCCTATACACTGAAATGAAAGTTTGAAGTTAGCACACAACAAAACCACAGGCTGGATTTTGCTTTTCACGGAATTGCCAAATGTTGGAGCGGGGCGAATTCGGACCACAGCCTATACACTGAAATGAAAGTTCGAAGTTAGCACACAACAAAACCACAGGCTGGATTTTGCTTTTCACGGAATTGCCAAATGTGATACCATTCGATAGATCTCATCAAACTGATCAAAAATTAATGCACAGATTAGAAGATATTTCGAAAAATTTATCTCAGAATTGGTAAAATCAAAAAATTATAATACAACCATGGACGAAAGCGGCACCGATTAGAAGATATTTCGAAAAATTTACCTCAGAATTGGTAAACGAACCATGTACCGCTGCCATATTGAACGATAAGTAAAACGTCACGTGGTAAACAACCATGTACCGCTGCCATATTGAAGAATAAAACTCTGCCAAAAAACAATTTATATTGAATCTTTCGGATGAAACTCTCAGTTCAAATAAATTTTTCTGGAAGACTCTTCCCACTCTCAATAGGAAGAAATTAAAAAACAACAGCTATACCTTTTCTACAACTTTAAGAGAGCAGATATGGGACTCTGAAAAGTAAGTTCTCTAATACAAATAGTGTTTCCTCTGACTGTACGATCCTAGCAAAAGTGACCAATACATTCTCAAATATGACACTGTTTTTAACAAAAAAGATTTTCTGTTAGCTATCAGAAGTTTGAAAACAAAAACAATCAAGTCCTGATGGAGTGCCCATGATTCTTTATGAGAGAGAACCGCCTGAGATTTTTGACCATTTGCTATTTTTATGCAATCTATGTCTTGCAAATAATTTTTATCCCAATCAATGGCGTCTATCACATTTAGTTCCGTTGTGCAAATCTGATAAGGATCCCTTAATAGATAGTTCTTATAGGCCAATCGCCTTAACCTCAGCATTCTTAAAAATTTTTGAAAAAATGATGTTAAAAATATTAATCTTCAATGTAAAAAACAAGATATCTAAAGACCAACATTACGCATTACCAAATAAATCATGTCTTACAAATTCTGCTAAAAACCAAACAATATATCCTTGAAAACATGGAGAAAATGAGAAATACATATGTGGTTTACATGGACTTATATGCAGCCTTTGATTCTCTTGACCTAGATATTTTATTTAAGAGATTATTAGATATACAGTCCATTGAACAGTCATTGTACTTATCTAAAGAGTCGTATATCTGTTATTAAATTTAACGAATGTTTTTCTGCCCCGTTTCCTCTTCTTGACTGTATTAGATATACAGTCCATTGAACAGTCATTTTGTAATTGGGTGTATACTTATCTAAAGAGTCGTATATCTGTTATTAAATTTAACGAATGTTTTTCTGTCCCGTTTCCTCTCTGCGTGGAGTTCTACAAGGTTCACCTCTAAGTGCTATCCTTTTTGACATTTATATAGATCCCGTTTTTCTCATTTCTGATTCACACCTTATTTCTTATGCCGATGACACATGAAGCTAATTGATCATTCTTATCTAAGATTACAACACAACTTGTTGAAGGTTATCGAATGGTTGCGTTCTAATAAGCTGATTCTAAACAAAAGTAAGACAAAATGTATGTGCTTCACTTATTTAAACTTTATACCTGAAGTACTCTGGATCAATCAAGATAAGATTCAGATAGTTACGGAAGTAAACGACCTTGGAATTATATTTGACAACAAACTTTCCTTCAAATCACATATTTATAAGATAATTCAAAATATGAAAAAAAGGTTAGGCATTACTCTAGAAATCTACACTACCTAGCAACATTAAAAATTAGAAAAATAATTTTTCACAACTTTTTTTCTTTTTTTGGTAAATTACGGCTTGGCTGTGTGGGCGTCTGCCTCGCCCACCTACCTAAATCAATTAAATAAGGTTTTAACAAAAACACAGAAAATCTTGTTTAATCATCTCATTTACGGGAATGATGATTCTCATATCACCAACACTGCTAGTTTCAATCTACAAAATAGAATTTTTTATTCTGATGCAAAACTTTTATATTATTTCATACATCATGCTATCGACGAATTAGATATAGATTTAAGAACCTCTGGAAACTGTTTGAGATCATCTACCTGTTTGCACGGGAAATTTCATCGTTTAAATGTTTCATCCAGATCTTTTCCTAATCGAATTATGACTTTTAAACCCATTCATATCGAAGATTTTATCTTCTTACAGTATACAGTGTTTCTAACAACGATAAACGATATAATATCGAAGAACTTGCATTATATGTTCTGAGCTACCAATGTTCTAGTTATGTTCTTTTGAATTTTAATTATCTCATTGTAATAATTTTACTGTTCTTTCTTATTGTTTCAATCAGTGTTTGCATTCTGCAATTTTTGATTGTAGTACATTTAAATAAATAAATAAAATAAATAAGTAAAACGTGACGTGACCATAATCGTAATGAAGAAAACCTGCTATGGTTTTGCATCTTGTTTTAAAAGCCAAAAATACATCGGGAATTATTCTTACGATTATGTGGGTTATGATTTTATGCTGAAATCCATAAGTTACTTATGCAATTTATGGATTTATATATTATAAATACATTAATATACAATATATATTTGCATCAAGATGTATAATTACGTCATCTCGAAAGTGTTTTTTCCAAGGAGTTTGAATATAATTCTTGCACGACACCTTCAAGATGTATTACAGTAAACTCCCGTATAATGTGCTCTCCTCTAACACAAATTCATATAACGAAATCGCTCTTCTGTAACACGAAGTGGTGTAATTTTACATCTTGTATCGCTCAAGACATTGTCCCTTTCAAGATGGCGTCACGCACAGGTATCGATACTTTGTTGTGATAAGTACTTTTTCATATAGCTACTTATCGGTA
Organism: Olivierus martensii; assembly: GCA_000484575.1. Taxonomy (NCBI): domain Eukaryota; kingdom Metazoa; phylum Arthropoda; class Arachnida; order Scorpiones; family Buthidae; genus Olivierus; species Olivierus martensii. The sequence goes on from AYEL01080635.1 coordinate 79,675, forward strand.
CCGTTTTCGCGATTGATTTATATACCAATTTTCTACTAGTAATATGACTAAAAATATTATGCAAAAATCTCGGATTCCGTGAAAAGCAGAATCTTGCCAAACCACATTTACGCTATGCGCCATCATTTGTTCAGATTTGCCATTATAGTGAACTTTTTGATCACTCTACATATACAGTACTATGCTTGTCGACAGCATCGGAAAGCAGTATTGAGTCTATGGACTTATTACCAACTTTTGTGAAGGTATTAATGCGCACGGAACGATTTCGATGTAAAAACGTAAACATCGTTCTTACTGACGTGACGACAGCATCGGAAAGCAGTATTGAGTCTATGGAGTTATTACCAACGTGACGGTATTAATGCGCACGGAACGATTTCGATGTAAAAACGTAAACATCGTTCTTACTGACGCTATTATTTTTTATGTAATCGTGCCTCTGGGTTTACAGTTTTCAATTTCGAACAAACATTCAATTCAATTTACTTTGTTTGATGGCTAATCCTGCAGCCTTTCGAGAATGACTTAAAATCACAACTCTCCGCCATTTCATAACTGTTAGAATCGATTGGAATGCGCAAAACATCATTGCGCGTCTAATCATCGTGTATATTACAGACACACAAATAATTTACTACATGTTAAAATCATGTTGATATCGTAATTTTATTCGAAGATTATAGTTTATTTGTCAAAATTATCGTTATTTTATGGCAATATACTGTAAGATCGCGAAGAATTTAGTGGACTATATCATCGTCGTGGTGTTATAAATGAACTTTGGTTCTCCCATAGACTCAATACTGCATTCCGATGCTGTCGTCAGGTATAGAACTTTTTTTGACATACAGATAGTAGACAGTACGGTCCAACATAGATCATTTTTTACAAGCTGGATTCCAGAAGTGGTTTCCATAATATGTGAATTTCATTCAAATTGGGCAATATTTACGCGAGTTATTTCAAAAAATATGCGTAAATTTTTTTCCTTTTTACGTAAATACGTAAAAAAAGGAAACATTGCCCATTTTCAATAGGCTTGGCTCTTCAATGGGTCCTAATACACACTCGAATTTTATCTAAATAGAATAAAATTTACACATTCAAGATAATATTTACGGTTATTGTTGTTTTTAGTTTCCGGAGAGACAAATACCAGGACCAACCTAATTCACATACCTTTATATTCCATTTTAGAACAAGTAGAAAAAAAAAATACAATTTAATGAAAAAATGGAGTAGAATGTCGCGCGGCATATTACTCCGATGTCTATGCAGAATATTGCACAAATATCAATCTAAATACCAAAATTCAAACAAGGTATTTTTGTCAACGATATACAGTATATCCCATGATGCATATATCATATACGTCCTTCTCAATTTTTTGATTTTAATAATAAATCGATTAAAAAAATTAACAACAAAAATCAGTAGATATTTGAGAGGAATTAAAAGTACCGGTCATTCACCTCAGACATCGACTAGCATGCGCATGCGCAAACCTAAACTGTCTTCTTAAAATAATGCATTATTTGTATCAAGTGGATTGCATTATTCAATGAGATGTATTCCCGACTTACACCGCTAGAGAAACTGAGGTGCAAATTTTTACCTATATTCTACATATAAAATTTTTTAAACAAAACTTACAAGTAGTGCTAAACAAAAATCACAAAATTTATTAAATTATATAAAGTTTCATAATTCTGATATGATTATATCAGTTTAAATAATAATACAGGTAGGCCTCGATTAGTGTGAGTTCGAATAATGCGATTTCGATATTGCCAATAGGTAGGCCTCGATTAGTGCGAGTTCGAATAATGCGATTTCGATTAATACAGGTAGGCCTCAATTAGTGCGAGTTCGAATAATGCGATTTCGATTAGTATAGGCCTCGATTAGTGTGAGTTCGAATAATGCGATATTCGATTAGTGCACATTAAAAAAATGATACATTTTTCAGTTAGTGTGAGCAAATATTCAATTAATGTGAGTTGTAAGCACGAGCAAATATTCGATTAATGAGAGTTTATACCGTTTTTCAGTTAGTGCGAGCAAATATTCGTTTAATGCGAGTCACCGTTTTTCAGTTAGTGCGAGCAAATATTCGATTAATGTGAGTTGCATCGTTTTTCAGTTAGTGCGAGCAAATATTCGATTAATGCCAGTTGTAAGCATAGACCAGTGAGTTCGAATAATGCGATATTCAATTAGTGCGACTTATAAAAATGATACATTCGAATAATGCGATATTCGATTAGTGCGACTTATAAAAATGATACCGTTTGGTGCGAGCAAATATTCGATTAATGCGAATTGTAAGCATAGACCAGTCTCAGTTACTGCGAGCAAATATTCGATTAATGCGAGTTGTAAGCATAGACCAGTCTTTACGAGCAAATATTCGATTAATGCGAGTTGTAAGCATAGACCAGTCTTAGTAATAAGATTCCGTCCCCTTTTATGATGCCAATTAACAAATTAATGTTAATTTTCGGTTAGTCTTTTATGATGTCAATTAACAAATTAATGTTAATTTTCGGTTAGTACCATTTTATGATGTCAATTAACAAATTAATGTTAATTTTCAGTTAGTAAAACTGGACGAGGAGCAGTCCAAGAATAGTCACTAGGCTTTGAAGGGGTGAAACATCAGAACGATGGGCTTTTTGCCGTTAGCTATTTAACATTACTATTATTCAGCTTTGTTATCGCAGCAACGTCCAATTTGTTATAAGTGTCTTATTAATACGTGTAGTTTTAGTTTGTGTCTTAACATCTATTTTCAAAATTTGTCTAAACGAAACGAAGAACTAATATCCATTATTGTTTACGTAATCTCATAAAGCAAGTACCAATTACCATATTTTACATATAGTTAATACTTCGAATAGTGCGAGAATTCGTGAACCCATTATTTGCACTAATCGAGGCTTACCTGTATACTGTAACTAATTTATTTTTGCGGGTGTGAATTCTCAAAAATAGCCAAGCAACGTCCAATTTGTTATAAGTGTCTTATTAATAAGTGTAGTTTTAGTTTGTGTCTCAACATCTATTTTCAAAATTTGTCTAAACGAAACGAAGAACTAATATCCATTATTGTTTAACTTGATTGTTTCAAACCATCAAAAACTATTTTTAATAATTTAATATATTAAACAGTTAAAAAGTATTTTATTCAAAATGATATTGAACTGTTAAAATTTAATTGCAATATCAAATTTATACTATAGTTATTGATTGAAATTAATTTTTTTTTTTTAATTTTCCTAGAGGATTTTTAAATTGTTTTATTGACAGTAATTTGAAAACAAAGAGATATTTTATTGGAATATTTATATATGAAAACTCAAAAATGGCATGAATTGCTGAAAACATAACTGATCAAAATGGAGATTTGACAAATTATGATTTTGATAAAAAGTCTGAAATTATTTTTAGATAAAATTTTGTTGATAAATTCGTTATTTTATTCAAAAAATTTACATTACATTCAATTAATTTATCACTAAAATTTGATCATCGAAAACTTATTTTATACCGAACTAGTTTTACGAATTCATAATTTTTTTTTGTAAGAAATATAACTTCTTACCTGAATCAAACGATAAACTTCTTGATAATTTTTAAAATGACGCCTGAGAGATATTACATGAAGCAAGAATTTTTCGTTTTTGTACAGATTCTCAAATATTCTAGGGTATGAATGTTCGACATCCTCTAAGAATACTCTTAATTGCCGCCATTTTTCAAGATAAGCAAGTTGATCGGTTATTTCCAAAACAACTTCGTCGACTTTAATTCCAGATATTTTAATCAAATTCCACTTATTTAATAGTTTCCTTAAAGCAGAAGATTCGAAAATTTCTTCATTCATTTTAGGAGAATGTAACAAACGACTGAAGGAACAAAATAAACTTAAATCCCAAGTTTGTTATAAATTATTACAATGTAACAACCGCGCTCGTTGAATCACGTGATTAAACTTCATTCGAATAATAATTTACGAGTTTTATAAATTTTTTTTTTATATTAAGAAAATACTCTTTTTTTTTCTTTATATTAACAATTATAACATTATATTATGTTCTACATGTATCTAAAATGTAGACAAAATTGTAAATGTCTATCATTTGCTTTATATTTTATTATGTTTCCTCTCATTTTACATCAGAGGATACACTATTTTAGAAGATATCAAAATTCGATCATCATTTGCATTTAATTTTTTTTTTTTTTTTCAAAATACTATATTTATAATAAGAAAAAATTTGAAATTAAATTAATTATTACAAATCATACACTTGATGACATCATATTTTAAACCTATGACTTCATATCATTAAGAAATTTCAGCCTAAATTTTAGATTGTGTTTATTAGTTATATACTTTTTATACTAATACTTATTGATAGATTTTTAATTTTTCATCATATCATTTTGTAAAGTTCTTAAAGTCTTTTCTGCATATCTCACTTATCATGCACTCATACCAAAATAATTCACATACTGAATTATTTAAACTCTCTATTTCATAAGATTACAAATATCAGTAAAACAATTCTTTTTTTTTTTCTACACACACAAATCTAACATTTGGCAGAATTTCATTATTTAACCCAAAGTAACAAGTGGATATGCCAACAAAAATGGTGATCCATGATGCACAAGTAATCCAAATTTCAATATAACTTTTTCTATTGATTACAAACTTAATAGATTATTAATAATTTATAATATATTAAAATGAAAATAATCATTTGATAATTGATTTGAAATATAACTTTGACAAAAATTTATTTTCTGATCATGGAATTATTATAACCAAGCTGTTGCTGATATAGAATAATAAATCAGTACTCTGCAGTTATTAAAACTTTAATTTGCTGACTGAGTACTAGTCTATTTTATTTTTGATTTCATAAATGTTTTAATAAGTAATTACTTGAGACATACCTGTATATCTAACAAGGATATATGCATTTCATTTTTTTGTAAATATTTTTTTGTTTTTGTTTACAAAATATACTGTAATTAAATTAATTATCACAAATAAATGATGAAATGATTCATCTTTATTTACACAAATAATACAAAAACTGATAATTACAGAATGAGTAATAGTTTATCTAAGCTAGACTACCAAATCAGCTGATTTTAATTTATATTAAATTATACATGCTAATTGACTTGAGCATCATTCTCTTACCATAATTTCTGACCATGTTCTTTGTCTTCTTTAAGTCACTACTATTCTACAACTATGCACTAAAATTAATGAAATTTTTACAGTACAGTGGGTGATCGGTTAACGAACACTTCAGATAATGAACACTTTTTCGAAAGATTTTTATATTCGGTTAATGAACACATGTTCGGATAACGAACATTTCACAACAAACTGTGGGACCCGCGGACTGACGGAATGATAAGTCAGCCCGATAGCTGTGTGGTAAAGCAGTGGCTTAACATTCTGGAGGATCCGGGAGTCGCACTCCTCCAATTTTTCAGGAGGGATCTGTGCCCGGCTCGTTGAAACCCATCCTTCCGGTTGACTCCATCATAGGCGTTAGTCAGCCTGTGAAGATGACGGCACTATAAATGGCCGCCTCCAGATAAAAATATTCCATGAGGATATTTTGGCTTAACTAATCTATAATGAATTAAAAAAATTTTTAAAAAATGCTGAAAATTTTTCATGGAAAGAATTATTCTTCAAATTTTATACTGCTTTTAATGAAATAAAACAAATTTCATTTGACGATCACAAAAAAAGGGAAAAAAAATTATATACAGATATCAAATCAACAATCCATCTTTTCAAAATCAAATATATAAGACAATTTCAATAACTTTATTATTTGGAAAGGACATTTTTAGAATAATTTTTCTTAATAAAAAAATAACCAAAAAAAATTTGTGATTTATGTTAAAAATTTCGATTTGATGACATGGTAGCATATGTCTTAGTTTCTGAAAGAAAGAAAAAAAAAACTGTACAAATTTGTTATCAATACAATAGAAATACATCAAAATGATTTACAAATGTATAGATATTTTTCAATCATAAATATTATTGGAAGCATAAGTCACACATTCATATATTTCTCTATTGCCTTTCAGATTCAAAAATCACAAAACAAAATAAATCCCTTAACTAATACAAAAGATATTACTTTTTTCTTTTTTAAAAATTCATATCTGTGTTTAAATTTACAAAATTCCGGAATTTGACAAAATAATTGGAATTCAGATTATTTATTAACAGCTTGCATATATCGCAATATAGAATTTTGAAGCAAAATTTACATAGTTCTATTTAAAAATGTTTATTGTTAACATTAAGTATGAAATTAATCATGGAATTAAATAAGAGTTTAATGAAATTTGAACTAACAAATAGCTAATTTTAAAATATTTTAATTTTTGTCAATAGTGATAATAAGAATGATAATATACATTATTCCCAGATGTGTGTAATGAACCAGATATATTTTTTAAACCAAAAATGATACAGATATTATTTAAATTGTTTTAATAAAAAGATGTCAACTCACAAATTGATTATACAGAAAGGCAGGTTCAAAATAGCCTAATCAGCTTACTGTACAAGTGAAAATGCCTTCCAGTTATCTATAACAATTTGATCATGAAGACAATTTAGATATCTCAGTTATCCCATTCTGACACATTTCTTTCAATTTTTGAAAAACTTTTAATAGAAGACATATAACTGGGATCCACTGGTCGACAAATTCATATTTAATAGCGCACGCACAATCATAAAAAGAGATGAAACAGTGCTATACAAATATTCAATACTTCTATTCAATTTTATAACATATTATTGATAGTATATTATTAAAACTATCCTAACAACTAATTCTATCTGTCAAAATGATATCATTTCTTCCTCAAGTTAATAATTCTTTGAGCAAGATAATATTAGGTGAGAATAACAAACAAACATTATAAAAAATTAACTAAATAACAAAAATACTTTATTTAAATCTGCAATTTTTCATGGTAACAGGGGGAAAATGATTTAATTAATTCATAATAACAACTACAGAAATTTTAATTCAATTAAATAAAAAGTACTTTTTTGTAGGCAACTACTGTCTGAAATTTATTTAAATTCACTTTGCTATATTTCTCAACCACTACTTAAAGTAAATAAATTAAAATGAATTACCTCAATGGTCTGTATCTAATATAGCTATAATTAATTATCATATCTAGATCTGTACATTTGTCCAAAGTGAAAGATAGCAAATGTATTCAAGATGATTGGAGATATAATAAAACTAATGACACACACATTTAACACAGCCATTCTGTATACCAAAGCAAAGTATCCCGTAATGTTTAAAAAATCTTTTATGATATTTCTCATAATCAAACAAAAGATGATTCTATGAAAAAAAAATCACATTTAAAACACTTTATAATTATTTTATGATATAATTAGCATATCACTTATTACAATTATTGGCAATTGTAGTTGCAGTTGTTTTGTGGAGAATCTTTGTACATGGTGATGTGATATTTATAGTTTTTATTTTCCTAATAAGCAAAACAATTATTAATAATAGTTATAATAATAATAACTGTCATACAGATCTGTTAGTGGGAATATATTGCAGGTTGCTAAAGAATTTGAGGAGAAATGACCACAATCGGTTGTTAATGAATTTCCAATGTCAATGTCATAGGAAGAAAATCTATATGTGATAAGTGCAGTCACGAATTTAACCAAGGATGTTTCAAGCAAGCAGATGCTTTTGCACGTTCACTGGGCTCAAAGGCTAACATTGGGAGCAAAAAATCAGCAAAAGCTTGTGCTTCAGCAGGATCCCAATCATACTTCTCAGTTAAAACATCATAGAGGCCCCAAGGTTTAAGTTTTGTTATATGCCTCAATTCACCTGCAAAATAAAATTATTGTACTTTAAATATAACTCTTTTTCAGAAATTTATATCAATAAAAATTCAGTTAAAAATATTATATTGGAGATAAATATTCTCTTATAATAATAAATTTATCAAATAATTAGCATAATTTTAATATGACAACAATGTAACATTTTTTTAATAGTTGAATAAATATATTTTTAATGATGATTAGCACTTTTACATTGTCAACACACATATACAAGGAGTGATCAAAAAGTTCTTATAATGGCAATCTTGTCAATAAACAGTGATGCCTAGCAAAAAGATTGTTTTGCTATGTGGTAATCTGATTATCAAATTTCTATTTCAGCATATCATCATAAAGGTGTGTCTTTGGATTTCTGTTTTACAATAATTATGGCAAAGCTAATGATGATCCAAATTTTTTTGGCCAAGATTGTTACAGAAGATGAAACCTAGTTGTATAGGTATGATTCTGACACCAAACTGCAATCATCTTCATGGCACATGAAAGGGTCTTCAAAATCAAAAGTGGCGTGAATGTCTACATATTAAGGTCATGTTGGTTTTTTTAACAACAAAGGCATGGTGCATCATGAATTTGTTTTTGTACACATAACCGTAAATGTCCTTTATTACGAACAGATTTTAAAGCGATTACAACTCATAGTCAATGCAAAAGATCAAACGTGTAAAGATGATGTGTCTATCATGGTCTTCTCCATCGTAACAATGCACACTGCTCTGCAAATTAGAGAATTTTTAGCAAATGAAAACATTCCTTTGGTACCGCAATCCCCATATTCCTGATTTGGCCTTGGCTAATTTTTGGCTCTTCCCAAAACTAAAAATAACTATGAAAGGGAAAAGATTTGACAGATTGGACATCAAAACAAATGTGAAAGTCTGATTAGAGGTCATACTGAAAATTGAATTCTTCTTATGTTTTGAACAATGGCAGGCTCACTGGAGTATGTATGTATGTATGTATGTATGTATGTATGTATGTATGTATGTATGTATGTATGTATGTATGTATGTACGTGCGTATGTATGTACGTGCGTATGTATGTACGTGCGTATGTATGTACGTGCGTATGTATGTTCGTATGTATGCGCGTATGTGCGTGCCTAAGGACAGTACTTTAAAGATGACTAGAACTATTTTAGTGTGAAAGTGTGTAAAATAAAGATATCTTGTTGTTATAAGAATTTTTTGATCACTCCTTGTATATAATTTATAGTATATATTATTTTCTATTAATCAACAATGCAAAATGCAATGAAGTTCACTACAGTTAATGCTATTTGTTAAATATACAGGGTCGTGCAGGTAAATCCGGACAAATTTAACGCATGAATTTCGCTATTTCTATCTATTTTAAAAAATTATTTTTTAAATTTTTCTGTTATTTCTGATGAGTTATCTATTTAAATCGATATCGAGGACACACGTGTGTTTCGTGTTTGTTTTAAGAATTACTACTTATAACCCAATTTTAAACTAGTTTATGTTATTTTAAATATAATATTAGCTTTTGTGTCATTTGAATTCATTTTTACAATATATTAAATTGTGTTTTTGTTATAACACAAAATACGTATTTCTGTATCTTTGAAAATTACTTAAAAACAACTTTAAACAGAGAAATAGAAATCATATTAACTTCGTTTATATTAAAATAAAGATTATTCTATTGCTCATACTGAATATTTAAATCTTAAAATAAGAATATTTGATTATTATTATTATTATTTTTATTTTTAAATATTTTTATCAAGTGTGTGCTTCTAGAAATAATCACTTATACACTGAAATGATAAAGATTTATAATGTTTTCTATAATTTTATTGTAGCATAATGATATTATTCTTGATTAAAATGAAGTCGTGAATGGAAAAAAAATAGTCTTTAATAATTCTAAAAATTGCATTGATTTATAACTTTAGTATAATTCTTAGTATAGTCTTATAGCAATTAGAAAAATGTAGAATTATTTAAAAATTCATCATTAAGTATATACAGTGGATTCCGCTTAATTGGGACAAATCTCAAAGAACGAAAAACAAACTAAAAATTTAAACGCTTAATAGGGACAAATTTTCGCTTAATTGGGACAGTAGCAGAAAAGGAATTTTAATTTTTGATATATTTTAGGGATTTTTCGAAAGTATGGCTACACATACATACTCTAATCTTTGCCGAGATGTCAAGAAAGGATTTTACACTCAAGTAAAATTGATTGGCTGAGTAAAATTAATAGCCAGCCATTTAATACAAGCCATGGTAGACTCGCTGAAATAAACCAAAATCTATTATAGACGCGTCTCCTACAAAAGGAAAATCAACTGCGTAAGGAGTGGGCATTACAGAAAGAAATTTCAGGAACATCGAAAAGAAAGCGTGATGGAAGAAGCATTAGATCAATGGATATCTATAGTTAACGGACGAGGCGTGAATATCAGCGGCCCGTATTGAAGACGGAGATCGATAAAAAAACTAATAATTAGGTACCTATTTTAATAAATCATTAAAATAGGTTGCCCGTATTGAAGACGAAGATCGATAAAAAAAACTAATAATTAGGTACCTATTTTAATAAATCATTAAAATAGCCTAATTACTATTTTTTTACCTACAAATTACATATTTTAGAATTTATTACTACTTCAGTTTTTTTACCTATTATTTATTTGCCTACGAATTACATATTTTATTTTAGTTTTACCTATTTATTTATCAATCTACGAATTACATATTTTATTTTAGAATTTATTATTACTTCGTTTAGATGACAGCTGGACCAAAATGGCTTAGTCCCAACGTGTCCTGATCTGTAGAGAAGGATTCTTAGGTTACTTAATGTTGCCGGGGCAGCCGCTTAATTGGGCCAAAATGGAGATCGGAAGAGCGTCGTGTAGGGGCAAATGGCTTGGCCCGACGTGTCCCAATTAAGCGGAATCCACTGTATTAAAAAGCCATTCAAAGTAATCGTTTCAGGCAATAAAAAAACTTGGCTATATATTCACTTTATCCATTATCCAGTGTATCAATCCACAAGTATAAGGTAGCCCAGAAATGAATATTGTAAGCATTCAAATAATAAATAATAATAATAATAATAATGTTTATTAAACAATTAGGAAGGATCCCCTGTAGATTAAGGGGTACGAAAATTACATTGAAGAAAAATATACAATAAAACAAATGAGAGAAGTTACAAAAAACTAAATAATAATCAAATAAATAATTAAATTTATGTGATCATATGTGTAAAACAATGATTTTTTTGGGATTGGAATTAGGCATGAACTAATGTTCTTTGCTATATAATATACAAGCTATATAATCTAGAAACAAATATTGTAGACATTCAAATTTTATGGAATCATTCCTTATTTATGCAAATTACAAGAATGCTAAATAATTTCCTTATAAGTTGGCTACGATTTGAAACGGGAACGATGGCAGTTTGTTAATAATAAAAAAATCAAGATCTCTGACACTATTAGTCGCCTTTGAATGACAATATAGTATAGTCATTTCAAATAATGTTACATATGTAAGGTCATTGTTGCGAAATATGTCTAAGGTAATTACTTTTTTTCTGATGGTATTAGGCTGTTCAAAAAAATATCTAACAAGTAAAACACTAAAATATGTACAGTGTATTCAAATGCTAGATTAGATGACCATTTTTATCTAAAGTACATTTACTGATAACAAATGTCCAAATGATGAGATTAGTTCATATGAAAATCATAGGACTGTAAGAAAATATTCGACCAAATTATTATAAGAAATCGATAAAAAAAAAAAATGAAACGGTACTTAAATCGAAAGAGAAAAAATTAAATATCAATTTAAGGTTCCTTGTTATAATTAATATAAGTTTAGCAGTCAAAGAATGTTTCAAACAATAGGAATTTTCGCTTTTTAATCTCCATTTTATAAAAGTTTGGAGATACAATATATATTGACTTATACAATTTTCTATGATCCTGGATTTATTAGTAATACTTTATGGATTCTTGAATACGTCTAGATCGGTTTCGAAGTATCATGACTTGATATTTTTAAGAAGACATATTTGATCAGATTTGTTCCAACAATAACTTTAATATCTGTTAATATAGTCTAATATTTAATAATATAGCACAGTAACAAATTTCATCTGCAGGTTTTAACCTATTTTTAGTTCTGTAATTTAATTAAATGCGCCTTCTTGAAGTCTGAATATATCAAAAGAGGTCAGACCGATTTAAAATTCTCGTAAGAGTATTGTTTTAGATCCAAGAACACAGAACTCTATAAAAATAACGGTTGCACATCTCCAAGCTTTACGTGAAAATTCTTACTTTATTAATCACTCATTGATAAAAAAGGAACCTTAAACTGACATTAAACCTTTCTTCTTTCATTTAACCTGTTCAAAGTATTATAAGGTATTTTAATAAAAAAATAAGGAATTATATATAATCCCTAAGAATTATGAAATAAAAATTTGCTTTCCCCTGCTTGCATTATAATGGCTATGACTTCTAATTTGTTACTTTGTAGTTCCCCTTTATGCACTTATGGATAGTTGGTAAAGGGAGTTTATTTCATAATAATAATATTTCTCTGTAACTTTATTTGAATATTCGTATCATTCCCTAATGAATATTAATTTTGAAGTCGTCATGCAATTTCATTATAAAATAAAAACATTCGGTGAAAATTTAAAAATTCTATTTATTTAAAATCATTCTCTTCAAATAAAAGTTATTAAAATAAATTAATATTCTAATAATTTGAAAAGATTTTTATAAAATAAAAAATATATATACCGATAGTTACAAAGGTAAAAGCTTTATTTATATGTTTTTCTATCATCACTACAGTCTAAATAGTATTTTAGACCTGTTATTTATTTTAGATTGCATCATTGAACTTGAATTCTAATAAATTAGATCAGATATTTGTTTATTGCTATTACTAGAGTAAGGATTTTGTTTTGAGAATAATGATTACAGTATGATTATTATTATTGAGAACATCAGTTTTAAATTTTTTATATATAATAAATGTTTATTAAAAATAATTTTGTGAATAAATTTTTCAAACTAAAATACAGTTTAAAATTTTTTACCTAATTTTTTTTTTTTTACTTTATAAAAATTTCGGAGATTTGAACTCCAAAATTATCAAAGTCTATTATCAAATTAACAGATTTTGATAATTTTGGAGTTCAAATCTCCGAAATTTTGATAAGTTTGGAGTTCAAAAATATTTTTATCATCACATTGCTAATCGCCAATTAATTATAAATTTATGACTTACAATGAATTGTCATTCTTACTGAATATTTCCATTCCGAAATGGGATCGAAGGCCTATGATTTGAAACGAGAACGATGACAGTTTGGAATATTAAAAAATCGATACCGATATCGAATCGAATCGATATCGAATTAGATTTTTACGTTATGTATCTGATTGCCAGCACAATTATTGACGTATATAAAATTAATAATGCCATTTGGATTCAGCAGGAAACAAATTCTTTTGGAAATGACCATTATTGAGTATGCATTACTGGCGATTTAAGTGAAAAAGTTTACACAAAGTTGAGGTAATATTGCGTATAAAAATAATTTGATTTAAATAGAATTCACATACTATATATTATTGGGACTATTTAGAAAGACAAATCTATTAAAATGATCACAAAGTAACCATACATAATATGTCTGATGTCTATCAGTCAAACTGATATCCTATGCTAATATTATCGAATGAAATTCGTATTTATTATTGGAATCTATTCAGCCAAAACTGCTAGAGAATCAAATGAACCGAAAACAAAAATCGATTAATTATTTTTGACGTAATAATGATCTCATTTCGATTATTAAAAATGGGAATATGTATTATTATTGCGTAATAATGATCCGAATTTCAAAATAGAATAATGGAAAGAATCATATGAAGATTCATAGATCATAAAATTATATAAATCAATTCTTTGGATCTACGGAGTTTTATATATGTAATTCAACAGTTTCGTTCATAACATGTAGTAATTATTGAAAAAATAATTTTGATTATTATTTTTATATATAAAATAATTTAAAAAATGCATAAAGGACGATTTTTTTTATTCTTCTATTAACTGTATTTTAATCACAGTTACATGTCATTTTGATCATATTTCACTTCAATATGAATATTAAACTGTAACGTTTTAATGTTATTTTTTTAATAATTTAAAAATAATAATAATAATAAATTAGAAAATAACGATGCTCAATATGGATCAATTCTATGTAGAGTACTATTGATTGGTTATAGTGATTTCAGTGAAATCTTAATTACAATGTTCATTAATAATGATTAAAAAATAATAGATTGTTGTTAAATGATTAAAAGTTAATTGTAATTAACAAAACGTATTCATATTCTAAGTACGGTAATTTTAAAAGTACAAAAATTATTTTTAATCATTTATATAATTTTTATAGATAATTTTTTCAATGATTTTTATAGAGAATAATTTATTTTCCTGTTTTATTTACGTAACCGTATGAAAAAAAAAATATATAATTTCGTTGCAATTTTCACTTTATTAATTTAATTTTCAATAATTTATTATTTAGAAACTTAACTAAATTTTAAATATTTATTAATATGTGATTCTTCTTTTAACAAATCATTAATAATATAAACTTATTTGTCGAATTTTGTGTTAATTTTTTTTTTATTTAATTCAATTTCCTAAATAAATAAACAAAAAATTGCGAACTAATGAATTTTTCTCATTCTTACTCTCACAGTTAAGCACATTATGCTGGTAGTTTGAAGTCATCTACTAAATATAATTTTTTTTTTTTAATATAAAAATGCAATCTGATTTATGATACTATATAAGAATTTTAAAACTTTTAATTGAAAAATTTAAAAGTTTTAAAAGAGCTATTAATCATTTAATTGAAGATAGTTAATTGATTTAATGGATAAAACGAATGCAGTAATTTATAATTTCTTTGTTTTACTTGGCAGGCCAGGCCAAAAGGAGAAGGACTAACGCCTTATCAAGGCAAGAAACGCTGCTTTGGCGAGTACAAATGTCCAAAATGTAAACGGAAGTGGATGAGTGGCAACAGCTGGGCCAATATGGGTCAAGAGTGTATCAAATGTCACATCAACGTCTACCCTCACAAACAGGTAAATGACCTGAACAATATTCATTTCTTAATAAATTTCTCAAAAATGGCATAAAAGCATCAATTTACCTGATCGCACTATATCAGCGTGAATAATTTTATTTTAATTTATTATTTTTTTTTTTATGATTTGGATATTTAGAACTAAAATTATTTTAATTCTTTCAGCGTCCCCTGGAGAAACCGGACGGTCTAGACGTTTCGGACCAAAGCAAAGAACATCCTCAACATTTATGCGAGAAGTGCAAAACAGTCGGTTATTATTGTCGCCGCGTCCAGTAATATTCTTCTTCGCATTAATTATACACCTAGTCAAACTATCACATTTCCTAGTTTAAGAGAATTTGAAGACTTTAGACTAATAATAATAATAAAAACCAGGCGTTTGTTTTTTTTTTTCTTTGACATTTCCACGAATTCTCTAATGCAATATGTGTTATTTTTTCTGTTTGTTTGTTTCGTAAAGGCTTTGATAAGTTATAAAAGACGATTATTTTTTCCCTGTCCGAGACAATTTTTTTTTTATCAGAACTAATTTGGCAAACTGCACGAATTTGTAACGTTGCCAAAACGTTAGTTGATTTCTCATAGCTGTTCTATTTGCAGTGGAATTTGACCGACTATCTGTTGGGTGCTCACTTCTTAACATTCTAAGGGACGTGGTTTTCCCTTTTGTCGACGAGTTAATAATCTTCTAACCAGACATTCTATGTTGTATCGCATGTTAACAATTATTATTATATTTATAAAGCTAGAAAGAGTACAAAAAAAAGCCATCCGTCGTTTAACGCAACTTCAATAAACATTTTTAAATAATAAAAGATCACATACTGTATAGTCCGCATAGGGCTAAAATTTGGAATAAGCCGTGTTAAAAAGAGGGTAATGTTTCTTTGACACGTTTTACTTTTTATTTTACATAAAATACTCTTATTTTTTACTGCAAAACAGTTTTGTGTTTTAAGCCAAGAGTTGTTACTGATGTATAAATTATGTAAACAAGTGCCTTAACGAGAAGTGAAACTTAATTTATGATAATTGGTTGTGTCTCAAATGAGAAATATATATATAAAAAAGGATACCTTAGTGCCTTTATTACTTATTACTGCAGGAATATCTCATTACGTGCAAAATTTCATTTAATGAACCGTGTTTGTTTTTTTTTGGAATACAGAATATTCTATGTAAAAAAAAAGAAGAGAGAACTTATTCAGCCTTAGTTAACTTGATTTTATTTTTAACACTGTTTTATATTATCAGTAGTTATTGAATGTATGACAGTTTTTAGTGTTAAATTAATTGGCATTTAGTTGTATAATTTTCAAGTAAATGAGTTGTAAAATATCATGATATGTTTCAATATTTTTGCTTGCAATTTTTTGCAAACTTTTAATATTGGGTTTTTTTTGTGTATTATAAGGAAATTTCTCGTTTATTTTTTTTTTAATCAGAAGGATTATAAAATAATATACAGGATTTATTTGTAAATTATATGCAGTATTTTGAATGTAATACTTTGATGAAAATTATTATATATATATATATTATACATATATTATATATAGTTCAAAAAATATATATATCTGCTAGAAAGCAGTCTTAGTTGTAAATTATTGAAATTTAATGTAGTTATAGAACAGTATTAAATTGTGCAATACTTCACGAAGATCATCCGTATTTTTAGGTCGTCTCTAAACAATAGGACGACGAGTAGAAAAATAATCTTATCAAATGTAGAATAATATCATAATTTGATAGGTATATATATATATATTTGTGTGTGATGTAGATTTTAATCAAAGACTCTGTTCATAAATTATTTAAATAAACGGATTTTATTAATGTAAATTTTTACTCGAAAGGATATTTTTATGATGTTAAAACTTCATTTTCTACAAAAAAAATTTTTTTAAAAATAATTTTATAAACAGAATACAATCAAATGATGATGAACAAATTGCTTATTTTATAATATAAGGAGATTTTTTTTGTGATAAATAATTCCTTAGAGTTGTGATAATCATGTAGAAAGAATTAATAGGAATCAAAATCCGTTGCAGCTTTTTAATTAAACACTCAGATTTATAATACTCAAAAAATAGTATAACAGTTCATTTATGTTTAATTTATTATCAAACTTAATTTTAATTAATTAAAACATAAAAATGTTTTAATGGCATTCTTTTAAATTTAACTTGTTTTCTCTTTGTATGTGTG
The DNA here is from genome assembly GCA_000484575.1 of Olivierus martensii. Classification (NCBI taxonomy): domain Eukaryota; kingdom Metazoa; phylum Arthropoda; class Arachnida; order Scorpiones; family Buthidae; genus Olivierus; species Olivierus martensii. The sequence goes on from AYEL01080635.1 coordinate 97,026, forward strand.
AAACATATTATTATTTTTTATTAATTTAATAGATTATGTAATGTAACCAAACGTGTTTTTCATTTAAAAAAACTACAGGACTGCAGAAGCGAAATGGGAGGTAACTATTTAATTAAAAAAATATATTATATATAAAAAATATTCTGTAAAAGTTTTGACCACTCTGAAGTTCTTCCTGCACAGTTTAACCGTTGTTTGTAAGAGCTGTCAAGTATGATATGCGACACAAACCAGATGTGGTCAGAAAAACTTTTTTTTTTTTTTTTTTCCACTTCTCTTGCTGTAGTCAGTTAGATCTTATTTCTTACTATATAATTATGTTTATTGACGCTTTTAAAATACTCATTTCTTTTATTTCTACCACGTTATAACACGATGTACTAATTCACTAAAATTGTGTGTACATTTTAAACTTCACATAAACGAACTTCTGTATATTGGTACATAATAGATTCGATTGTCTGAAGTCCATCGATATAAAAAGAAAAAAGGGACCCATGCTGATATTCATTTTTGAAGAATCTTGTATATGGAGTACTTATGTATAAAAATATTATCAAAATTTAACTGTTATGATTATCTGTGAATTGATTTTAGATAATAAGTTGGTTAATTTAATATTCAGTGGAGAAAGATGAAGAAAATATAAAAAATTCGTGTCTTGTTGTTATTCATAATTGTTTATATAGTTAAAACTTGGTTTGTATAGTCTAAGATTCAAAATGTAAACATAAATACAGTTGTGCAAAGTACTTGATAAAGGCTCCTTTGAATTCTATGTATATAAGCCTATTTTATGTTCGATTCACAACAAATGTCTATGTTGTAGATAGTTAAACATTTGTTTTTAAAAGGAAAAAAAAGTGATGTAATTTGATTACTTATTATACAAAATGAGAGGATTGCCGTTATCTGTCGTATTTTATGTCAGATGAATCGTATTGTGGTCTTTCATTAGAAGTTTCGTCTTGTCTCCCATATAAGGTAATGCCACAAGCTTGAGTAATGAGTATAGTGTTTATTTTTAGCTTTTGCTTGTGCTGTGTGTGTATTGGGTTGGAAATAAAAATCTAGTTCCTGACTCTGTTTCAATATATATATATAAATATAAATTATCATCAAACATGATAAATTTCTGCTGCATTTTCTCAAAACTTAGATAAGAGAAAGAGCACCTAAAATTTACAACGTAAAAATAAGCTTAAACATATTAAATCGTTTATTAAAATTTACTAAGAAGAAGAAAACTAAAAATTATTAAATTTGCAAATTATTCAAGTTTGTTAAAATTTAAATATGTTAAAAAATGACATAAAAAATGATTAAAAATAACGTTAAAATAATAAAATCGCAAATGCTATTTTTTTAATAGATCGGAAGAGCGTCGTGTAGGGAAAGAGTGTAGATCTCGGTGGTCGCCGTATCATTAAAAAAAAAACTACTTGTTAAAATGATAAAATGTAAATTTTATGCAGAATAATAATAAAAAAATCATACTGGATTATAATAAAAATAAGATGTATCAATAACGATTTAATCACTATTAAAATATTGATTAAAATTTAAATATTGTTTATATGAAAAAATTTTTATTTAGAAATTCGTTTATTGAAGATTGCATACTAACATATTTTTATGATAATTTTTTTTTATATCGGAATTGAATATAAAAAAAAAAAAAAAAAATTTATTAATTAATATAATAATAATATAAAATTTAATTATAATTTAATAATTTTTTTAAAAAATATTATTTAAAAAAAAATATTTTCAAAAAAAAAAAAAAAAAATTATTTACAACTTGCATTATTTGGTGATTTTTAGATATATTAAAAATATTCCATTTATCAATAAAAATATTTATTATAAAAATATTTCATTTTTTACAATAGGATAATAATTTTGACGAGATTTTAATCACTTCTTGTAGCCTAAGCTGTACAGTTGAGGTTTTTTTTTTTTAATTGGACCATCATCATCATCATCATCATCTGCAATTAAAAAAACTAATTAATAAATGAATAAATATTACATACTCGTATTTATATAGTAAAACCTCATTAATTCTAATTATAGTATTATTTATAATTATGCAGAATTGAGATTTTCGTAAACAAAAATATAATTTTCATTTCTTTTCTGGTTTGATAAATAATCAAAACACATCATCATTCATAAAGTGTTTTTTTTTAATCTTCATGTCAATTTTAACATTGATACCAGATTGTGAATAAAATTTATTGTCATGAATTTTGATGATAAAAAAATATTTACATATAATAATGATGTTCTGTAATATGGTCTTCGTTCAATTAAATCCAAATTAGGAGAATTTACTATACAAACTTATAAAAAAATTAATATGACGATTTTATTCATTACATTATCCTGTAGTAATTTTCTTCTAAGTTATATTAATTTTAATAAAATGTAAAAATTTATTATTTAACAAAATTAACAGGAAATCAATTATTTATTAGTACACAATTTCAGCAATAATGTCTAGTATTTGACTAATAGTTTATTATAAGTAAAAATTTCAATATATAACTCTAATAAAAATCCAGTCTAATTATTCTCTTCTTAGCAGTTTGATTTATTATACAGAACCAATAACCTGAGTTCTGCCCAAAATACTCTGATATTATCAAGAGGAAAAATAGACCTTCCAAAAAGTTAGAGCAACTATAATCTTTATAAAATTTATTTATTTTTCTTTAAATTTTTTAAAATTTAATTAACTTGCTTGCATTTATTTATCTTTTTAATGCTAAAAATAAGAGAATTCAGTAAATTTTATACTAGAGCTTCTTATTAGTTACATTATTATTAATAATTTTTTATTGTACAAAAATATTATATTTCAATAAATTTTATTATGGGAACCCGGGATTCCGGGAAATAAACACTACTTGTAACAGCCCTTTTATTAAACATCTAACTTTGCACCGACCTAACAATCACTTAATAAAACTTAATAAAAAACCCAGAAAATTACATCAGAAAACTTCTCTATGCAGTTAACTACCATATCTAAAATGCATTTCGGCAACGCCCTCTTCAGTTAAACACATGTTAATTGCAAAAAGAAGTTTTCTGATGTAATTTTCTGGGTTTTTTATTAAGTTTTATTAAGTGATTGTTAGGTCGGTGCAAAATTAAAGATGTTTAATAAAAGGGCTATTACAAGGTGGCTCTAAAAGATTCATTATCTAATTACGTATTCGTTTAACTTTTCTCCGTTCCTATAGCAGCTAGCATCGTTCTTAGAACCTCATATTCTATTTATTTTAAAAAGTTTATACTGGCTTGTTTATTTATTGTGTTATGTTGTATTTATTTCTATGCCTGAAGATGATGCAAATGCATCAAAAACATTAGCATTAAAGAGTTATTTTGTTCGTTTTACACCTGCTGTTTAGTGCTTACTTTATAGTAAATAGCTATTATATATTTTCTGTTCCTCTAATTGTACAACAGATGATTTATTGTTGCTCAGCACCCAATACTACCTACCAATATCCAAAGTAGACTTTGTTACAATCTTCTGGAAAGCAAGTGACTGCTGTAAAGTAACAAAAGTTCTATGCCCATTAAAATGGCCTGAGGGTGTTTATATTTCATTTTGTGATTTTATCCTAAATTTCAGTGAAATTAAAACAAAAAATAATAATTAAGATATATTTTAATTTATTTTTAACAGAATTAACCATTATTTCCTTAAGTACAATATTTTTTAATTTTTAGCATTTTATAGCTCATTTTATGAAAAATTAAATTTTTTCTAAAAATTTCAAAAATATCATTTATTGAATTACATAAACTTTAATAAATTAGACTATAAAATCAACAAGCTGGGATAAAAAAAATTCAAATTTTATTAAGCTGTTCAAATATAAACAATGTTTTTTACATAATTTAAAAAAAATTTTGGCAACTGAAAAAATTTAAGAACCACATCAAAAGGATACATTTTCAATGAATACACAAAAAAAAAAAAAAAAAAAAAAAAAAAAAAAAAAAAAAAAAAAAAAAAAAAAAAAAAAAAAAAAAAAAAAAAAAAAAATTGCAAAAGCTTGTTTAATAAAATCAGGACTAAATTTTTTTTAACTTTTTTTGTTGTTTAAATTGTTCCACTTCCTTGATATCTATCAACATCAAATGCACTCAAATACCAATCTCAAAATATAGTGGTCCCCGGTTATAATGCGGGTTTGTAGGGTGATGATCCAACCCACATTATAAGACAACTACAGTATAACCAACTGCTTCTCTTATTTTTAATTTAGTGATTCTAAATTAGAGAATAAGAGAAAGCCGTCCAATTTATTCAAGAATGTTCATTCCTTTTTCTGCAATCCATCCTCGTATTGTGAAGGATGGATTTCGATTATGCAATGTATTATATTTTTCTCAGAATCTCTTTCAAACAAATAAGGAACAAAAAAGACCTGCGGTATATCCGAATCTGCGCTTTAAACGAGAGCGTTATATCCAGAGAGCACTGTACCAATAATAAATCTGAAAACTTCTAAAAAATTCTGAGTTTCTATACATATATTTATATATCATATCATATATCATTTATAGCAAAATAAATATGAAAAATAATTTTCATATTTATTTTTAGCATATGAAATTTTTGAAAATGTCTCCAAATCCTTGTCTTTGAATCTTCTTGCCCCACTTGCCATCCTCTTGTGCACAATACATCATTTTGGAACCACTATTCTAGATTTTAAAATAATAATCTAAGTTTTTTCTCCTTCCACTGATAAAATTATAAGTCATTCTGTGTGAGTTCTACCATAGGATGATAGATGGATAATTTTTTATTTTTATACCTAACATGGTGCAGCATAAATGAATTCTATAAAATGCTTGATGAATTTTATCTTTTGACATTTTCAAAACAAATTGCTGAACCTTCCTCCAAAATTTTGAAAATATAGATAGTTCCTGTCTTTATGAACTAATTTGTTTCTAGAGCAAGCTTATTAAGTAAGAACATGTAAACCAAGAATCAATTTCCTATAGACATACGAGGGTAATTCAATAAGTAAGTTACAAATCGAAGTTGCGACCTTCATTTTTTAATTAAGTGCGGGAAACTGTCACCGCTAGATAGCAGCACTATCTAGTTTTATTGTGACGTACAATGATTGTTCTGCGCATGACTGTACAAGATGGCGGCACCCGAGTACATGTACCACGATAGAACAGCATGCCATTGTGCGTTTTTTGTGGGCAAAACATATGGAAGCAAAGGATATCCACAAGGAAATGCTGCCCATGTATGGTGAACATTGCCTGTCACGTCAGGCAATCCATAATTGGGTGCAGAAGTTCTCGGAAGGGCGGATAAGTATCGAAGACGAACATAGAGTCGGTTGGCCAGTGGAGATCGCCACATCAGAAACGTTGCAGCGCGTCGAAGACATCATCCGAGCAGAGAGGAGGGTAACCGTCGACGCTATAGCAACCGCTATTGGTTGTTCACATGGCCAGGCTTACAACATGATGCATGAGCAGCTAGGCTTCAATAGTGTGCTCCTGCTGTACGCCAGCTTACACCACAACACAAAAGCCAGAGAATGGGCTTGTCATTGCAGCATCTCCAGCGCTACCAGGTTGAAGGGGACAACATGCTTTCTCGGATTGTCACTGGTGATGAGTCTTGGGTGCACCATTATGAGCCTGAGACGAAGCGTGCCTCCATGCAGTGGAAACATCCCTCGTCCCCAGCGCACAAGAAGTTTAAGGTGACAACATCGGCCGAGAAAGTCATGTTGACCGTGTTCTGGGATTGCCAAGGCGTACTGCTCACCGAATTCCAGCAACACAGCCACACAGTTACGTCTGCCTCGTACTGCATGATTCTGATGAAACTTCGTGCTGCCATTTGCCGGAAGCGACCAGGCCTCCTCAATAAAGGGATGTTGCTGCTGCATGACAATGCCCGTCCTCATAGTGCCAATCAGACCACAGCGACACTGAGGTCATTCAAGTGGGAGGTCCTCCAACATCCACCTTACAGCCCGGACTTCACCCCGAGCGATTTCCACTTGTTTGGCCCTTTGAAACATCATTTTTTGGGAGAATGCTTTCCTGACAAAGAAGCGGTTGAAAGAGCAGTGCATGCGTGGTTCCAACAGCAACCAAAAGAATTTTACACCACAGGTTTCCAGGGACTTGTGAAACGGTAGGACAAGTGCTTAAATTTGTATGGAGATTATGTTGAAAAATAAATGTTGTTTATATGTCATTATCTCCATTCATTTCTTTTCAATCACGATTTGTAACTTACTTATTGAATTGCCCTCGTAATATTAAAACCTGGAATTTTATTTTCAACAAGAAAATCTGACCATAATAAAATTAAGTAAAAGTCAACAAAATAAACATTATATGATTAAATAATGATTTATCTATTGGATAAATCATTAAATGTATATATATCAAGCAAATAATAATAATAAATTATTTATACATTACAATTGACAGATGAGTAGATGAGCTTTAATACAGATTATCTTAAGCACAATCTGGGAATGGAAGATATTTATATAACATATTAATAAAATCAGAGGACATACTACTTCCATGTTAACATTCAATTGCTGGCCTAATACCCCCCTCTCAATTATAAATGATCATCTATCTTTCCATCCAATTGCAATTGGAGATCTACCTCATCTCCCACTAATATATCTGTTGTATCTATTGTGCCACATGACCTGTTTGGTAATTGACATTCCTTGTCATGATTACTCACCTGTTTGACATTCCCCCATAGTTTGTGAATTGTTAGTCAAACATTCAGAATGAGAACAGCTGATTTCTAAAGTCTTATAGCAAGTAAGGAATCTGTCTTGCAATATCTACATCAGATAGGTTTGTTACCTGATGCAAATAAATCTATCAATCTGCAATAAGTGTGGTGGTGAAATGAAAGAAGTGATTAGAAAAAAATGTCAAGGGAACAGGCAGCAAAAGGCATATTACAGTATGAAATATAAGAAAAATCCATGCCAAACATCAGTCTGTGCAGAAGACAAATCATTTCTTCAAATACACGAATCTAAAGAGCAGATGTAACAACTGGCTCTCCATTCAGCAGAATTTGAAGTTGGTTTATTATTGATCTTTCAGCAAGTCTCTTGAGGACAGAAAAATATAGTGACAAGACTGTTAGTATAGCATGTGACTAGTTTAATTTATGTAGAGATGTATGTATTGCAATGTTCATTTGTTGGGTCAAGATGGGTAGTGTAGGAGAACATGTAGAGATTGAGAAGACATTGCACTACATGGAAAATGTAAAGCCAACTATTGTTGTTTCCTCAGCGATAGACTTGGAAAAGAATTGTCATCAGAGGATTCAGATTTTCAGATTATACAATCAATCAGAACTACAGACATCATATTGAGGGTTCTTAAGTTTTAGGTACTGTACGGCACCATGTTGTCAATGAGACTTAAGTTGTGGTAAGGTGATACTTTGTCATTGAACAGAGAAACACACACACATTACTCCCAATCATACAAGAGAAAGTGGCATGGGAATTACCATTCACAGTGATGAGTGGCCAGCATACAAGAGACTAGATCAGCATGTTACATCCATAAAACTGTAAATCATCAGAATCATTTTGTTAATCCTATCAATGGTGCAAACATTCAGACTGTAGAATGTTTAAGGAGTGCTCTTAAATTGAAAATTCTGCATTGCTGAGAGGGACAACACCCTAGCCACTGCCCTGCTATCTTGCAAGTATAATGAACAAAAAGTTGTGAAAGAAATAAAATTTAAAAAATCTTTTACATCATTAGAATAAGAATAAAAATTGTAATGAATTATAAAACTTCTTCACAAAAAATTTGATGAAAATTAAACAAGATTTTACAATATTAATTAGGTTTATTTTGAAAAAAAATTGCAGAATTCATTGAGTTAGAGTTAATGAGATACCATGATACAGAACTGACTACTAAATATATAGTTGAGACAGAACAATGAGTTTGAGACAAACAAGGGATAATTGCAATCTGTTCCTGATATCAAAAATGAATCTTGAAATAGGAATTGCAAAAAATCATAAAGTTGATAATTTTTCTGTATCACTAGATGTTAATGTTGAAAGAAATTTAACAGTTAAAAGAGATTTATTACTTCAAATCATATCATGCCAATAGTTATTAGAAGAAAAACAAGATCATTAAAATGACAAACTTTAGACAAATTCATCTACAGAACATTTACTCTTGGAGTTCCTACTATGAGATTAGTTTGATGATAATTCATATTCAGTTGACTTAATGTCTGATATATTTTTTTAATAGTATTTCTTGAGAAAAATATAAAACAGCTTTTTATTTATTTATTAATTTGGGAATCTTTTATAGCATAATATCACATATAAATTTAATATATATATATGCACCTATTGTGTTCATTATACAGGAATAGAATATCAAAACAAATTTTCTATTTTTGTACAAATTCTTAATACTTCGATGATGCAAAGGCAGAATTCTGTTTCGATTGTTTCTTTCAATATTTCATGCCTGAGCAGAAAGTGTTTTTTATAGAAATTTAAAAAAGTATATATCATAGAAATTATATCTATAAATATTCAATTCTTTTGGAAATTTTATTCAATATATAATAATCTATCAATCTCTATTATGAAGAAATCATGATTTTTAAATGGTTATATTCAACAGATTATTATTATAGATAAATTTTCCAAGAACTACATATCTATGATTGCAACTTCAGAAAAACAGTGTTTTCTAGTTTCTAGAGGAGAGATATTCATTTATTAGAGAAGCAATGATTCACCTCTCCCAATTAATGTAAAAAATTGCAAACTGATGATTCCATTATGCTAAAAATTCATCCTAAAAAATCTTTTAACAAAATAGTAAAATTTTATAAAAATGATAAATATTTATTAGACAATTTTAATGGTTTAAATTTCTAACAAATATTACAAAGTACAAAACAGTTCTGTTAACTATTCATCCTAAAAACATAATTTGGAAACTACTTGCATTGACACAATTCTTTTGGATTTGGAAAGTTTATTGGAACTTATTATATAATTTATTGATTTGTATTACTTCTATGAGATTCCATATATGGAAATCATATTAAGTAATTAAGGTAAATTAGGCATGTATGAACTTACACTGAAATAAAAAAAAAATCAACGATTACGTCTTCTGATATTTTTTTTTTAGTTTTATTTCACTCTCATTTTATCTACATGCAAAAATAATAAATATACCTAATTTAGTAACATTTACGATATCTTTTATTTATCAAATACTCACAATATCTTTGCTGTATGTAAAAATTTATAACTATTTAAACTAGAAAATTTGAACATAAAAAATAATATAGTTCTTACTCTTCCGCAATTTAATTATTGAAAATAGCGACATCTAACGTTAATAGATAAAACGGCAACATTAAAAACTCAAAATTTTATAACTAAAATTCACGTATGTAAATCATAAAATATTACTAATATTTATAATTACATAAAAGTTATTAAAAGTATATTATTTTAAATATAAATTTAGTATTTTTTTTAATTTGTGCATTATGGGTAAACAATGTTTCTTATGAATCGAATGAGGTTGAATAATTGGTCCAAATCAGACTTTTTAAAAGTAAGGTAATTTATAATTGAGTTTATTTTAATTGATTCGTATGCTGTTAGATATTATAATAGGAAGCGTTTTAATAATAATAGATTTTATTCACAAAGCTGAACGAGCTGTTTCTGTTCTATAATTTCTACTAGTAGTTCAGATGTTTTTGCTGGTTCTACTGGTATTATTGTTTTATTCTGCATTTTATCAAAATAATTAACAAAATTATAGCATATATTGTTTTCTTACTTTCACTGCCTTTCATATTTTTATAAATAGTAGTATTTAGAATATAAGATATGTCGAATACAATATAGTATATAATCCCAAAAGATTACTTGGTACAACTGGTATGAGTATGTATCAGTATTGTATTTCAAACATACAAAAGTAGGTAAATATCTGAAACTATATATCTCCGTAAAAATGACCAGATTATATAGTATAATAATCATTGCCGTATACATTTTAAATTTTCATATAAATATATCAATTCAATCCTTGCTATTAATTTAGCATTTTTGCTGTTGAATATAAATTTAAATCCATGAAAATGCATAAATTTATTAGTAAATTAAGTTTTTAAAATTTGCAATGGTAAACATGTACAGTACTTGTGGGAGGCTATGCAAAGCACAATGCAGGTCATAGTGAATTTGAATAGTTTGTCTTGAGATAATTTTAGAATGAATCTTTAACACAATGGAATTGTCCATTTGTAGGTAAAGATTCATTACAAAAATTATTTCAGCTTTCAAGACAAATTTTTCATAGTCACCATGACATTCATCATGCTTTACATAATCTTTCACAGGTAAACTACATGTTTACTGTTTTTTATTGATTTATTCAAATCTGAAAATATTCTTTGAAATTTCATTTCCTTGAGGTAAGAATAGAAAAAAAATGTTGTTAATTCTATAACTTTAAAAAAGAACTTTCCACTTGATTTAATTATAATACTGTTCATTCTAGCACTTTCTTCCACTTTTAATCAGTGCTAGAATGAACAGTATTATGTTAATTCTATATTTATATATGGGTATATCTATAAATTGCTCACGCTATATGAAAATATTTAAATAGTTCAATTTAGCATCTATAGATAATTATTTTTTTTTTTCATTCTTCAATTTTAAAATCACAAACATTTCTTTACATCTGAAACTTCATGAAAAAGATTATTTAATGAGTTATTTAATTATTAAAAAAGAAGCAATTAATTGATTTCAAAAATTATAAACATTACTACATATTAATTTGCTTATCAAGGAAAAAACAGTAGATTCAAAGTAATAAAGAATTATTAATGAATACAATAAAATCTTAAATTTTTAAAAATTATGAAATAATTCATATTTTCATAATTTCATATCAGTTAATTGCAATTTGTATTGTATAGCTAAAAACATTCAACTTATTATAAAAACACTGAATGGAAATTGTTGAATATTTTCTTTTATTTAAAATCCATTATAGGATCATCAATAAAGTCTAAATATTCTAAGGAAATGATCTCGAGATGACTGAATGCATCCATTCTTATATGAAACACTAACATATATTCTGACTTATCTTAGTCAGGAGTTTAAATCTGCTGACAGTGCATGTTTCTCTTAATAGATAAATCCTTTAAAATTTTTATTTTCAGATACAGGTAGTTCCTGACTTTGAGTTAATTCATTCCTGGAGTTCTCTTGTAGAGCAAGAACTTGTAAACTAGAAATTAATTTCCCATAGACACAATATTAAAGAGATTCTGTTCTTAACAATGAAATTTGACTATAGTATGATTAAATAATGATATATTTATCTAAAGAATTAAAAACATAGCCTTTAAAATAAAGAAAATTATTATAATAATAAATTTATTTATACATATGTTAACAGATTATTCTTCATTTTTATTGACAGATAAGTAGATGATCTTTTTTACAGATGGACTACTGCCTTAGCACAATCTGAGAATGAAAGTTATTTACATAATATGTTGGTAAAAATCATGGCATTCAGAGGTTGCACTATTTCTATTTCTTGGTCTGCCAATTTGATTTTTCTGTTTGTAGGTGATAGAGAGTATAGCTATATATATGATTTGAAATATCATATTTATGAATGTTTGGCATTTATTTATTGTAATTAATGTTTATATTTTCAATTTCATTGTTATTTCATACTTGAAAAAAGAAATTTAAGCTGAGAACTCATAAGGAAACTTCAAGAACTACTACTATTAATATCTAAATTTATCACTTACAGTATTTCATTTTGAAAGCTATTAATTATTTATTTTTAATGTTTTCTTTACCTACCTTTAAATTTGCATCAGTGTCATGCAAAAAAATGTCATTCTTAATGCTTAAGATCAGAGCCGCTGAGAGAAATTTTTGGTCCGTGAAAAGTTTCGGGTCCAGGTCCCATTTAAAAACGTGCATCACTTTGGTTTAATTAAAAAAAGTCATATAAAACATTAAGCATTTATATAAAAAAAGTGAATAATAAATTCAAAATTCGTTACATTACATACCATGCTATAAATAAAATAGTTTATTTTGGCATGACTGCTTTGGGTGCTCTGGCAGTGGCCTGCGATCTATCAGACACCTTATGTGACATATCAGGGCCCAATGGTCAAGCCCTCTTCGATACTGAGCCTGTGACAAAAGTTTTGGATGTCACCCCTCTTGGTGGCCCTGCTTAAGATACAGAATTTTTATCAAGGATTGTATTTTCATTATTGAGGCATTAAAACTATGTTTTATTGATGTACTGATTCAATTGTTTCTAAATTGAAAATTTTATTTTATTGAGAACAGCTATACTTTTATCATTATATGTATTTTCAGTTCTATGGAAGAAAGAAAAAATAATAATAAATTTTATAAATATTGCATTTTAATTTAAATGTTAGATTTTCATTTATTTTAAACATGCCTATATTTTTTTCTCTTTCAAAATAATTTCTTATTTTTAGATGAATATAATAAAATTTCAATATAGGTTTATAAAAAAATATATATATTGTTTAGTCAATTTACTTTGAATTTCAGTATAACTAAAACACTTGGTTCATAGACATATTAAAAATGATAACTAACTTTACTAAATATTTTTGTTTGCAAAATTTGTTACAATTATATTATTCTCAGGCTGCTGATCCTTTTCATTACCATAGAATAGAAAAAGAACATTTGAACTAAATATTCAAATACAAATTTTTTTTAACAATTCCAAAAACTTATGAATTGATAAAAATAATAAATATTATGGTATCAGTCTGTTTCTTTTGCTTATATATTTAAACTTGCCTATATTTTTCAAAATATTTCTTCATTTGTAGATAATATATAATAAAATTCAAATACAGTTCATAAAAACATTTTATAGTGAGTTTATCTCTATAAATAAAATTCCAATATAATTGTTATAATAAAAATTATTTTTAAAAGTTATACTGAAATGATTGCTTTGATTAATAAGCAAACATGCATATAGAAAGTTTGAATAGATAAAATCATTAAATTTCATAAATTGCCATCATATAACAGAAAGAGAGGAGGATATATGTAGAAATCACATATTGGAAAAACAGCATCTTATTTATTAAAATGGTTAAATCTTTCTAAAACACTTTAAGAAATATGATAAAAAATCCAAACTTCTTTTGGAGAAAGATAATATAGAATATATATTTCATATGAAAGTAATGACAATACTGGATTTTGAAGAGCCGAATATCTGTTATTCCATCCATAGAGAACACAACACACTGAAGATATTTTATTGACAAATTGTATTGCCTTCTGAATTGTATATGTGTTTTTATTGTTGAATAAAGTTGTTTATTCATTAATCTGCTAGCAGTTTTTATTCTCCACTCATTTAAAGAAATGAATGTTTTTAAAACCTGTTAACATTTAAGATTTTTCAATTTCTTACTGATAATAGCCTAGGAATTTTTGTTTAATTTTAAAAAGAAGCTTGAAAACAAGGAATCATTTGTATATTAACTAGTTGAGTAACTTTGCTGTTGATATACATCAAGATTGTAGAACAAAAAATGATTAAAAAAAAAACAATAAAAAATAAGTTAAAAAAACTCAATCCAGATTTTATTAATCGAGCTTTTGCAAATTAGTTTTTCTTTGGAATCATTGAAAATACACCCCTTTGATTGAGTCCTAAATTTTTCAGTTTCTGAAATTTTTTTTAAATTATGTGTAAAGAAACATTGCTTATATTTGAATGGCTCAATGGAATTTGGATTTTTTTTTTTAAATCCCATCCTGTTAATTTTATAGTTTAATCTATCAGAGTTATTCTGATTATGTGATTTAGCAGTTTCCGAAATTTTTTTTAAATTATGTGTAAAGAAACATTGTTTATATTTGAATGGCTCAATGGAATTTGGATTTTTTTTTTTTAATCCCATCCTGTTAATTTTATAGTTTAATCTATCAGAGTTATTCTGATTATGTGATTTGATAAGTGATATTTTGGAAAAAATTGAATTTTTCTTAAGATAAGCTATAAAATTCTGAAAATAAAAAATATTGTATATAAAAAAAAAATTGTTAAATCTGTTAAACTAAAATATATCTTAATCATTCATTTTTTGTTTTAATTTCACCAAAATTTAGGAAAAAATCGCAAAAAAAAAATGAAATGTAAACCACCCTTAGGCTCTTTAAAGAGATGTAACATATTCATTGCTTTACTGCAGGGCTGCCCAACATTTTTATGACTGTGAGCTACTTTTTCACTGGAGTGATATAACGATCTATCGATATCCAGGGAATAAAATTACAAAAATAGCAATGTCATCTATATAATTCAAAATTTATCAAATAAAATAAACAATTCTCAAACATGAAAATATGAAAATAACTACAAATACATGGGTACATAAACAAAAATTTTAATGCGATATTTGACATTGTGCAACTGATTCCAAATTTGGATTATAAGATGAAAGAGATAATCTTAAAATTTTTACGAACATATTTTGTTGTGAAAGTAAGTTCGATTTTAAATCTATAATTTTTGCTCTGCATATTTCGGATAGAGTTTGATTTTAAATCTACAATTTTTGCTCCGCTTATTTTGGAGTTTTTCGGATATTAATTTTCGTAATTGGAGAGCATTGTTTGAAAATATCTTATGATATTTCATTTTTTTGGAATAGCAACAACTGAATTACATATTATACAAGAGCATTTGTATTAAGCATGGAAAAAATCATGTTCCCATTAATCATGGTAATTATAAGTTTTAATTTTCTGTTCTATGCTCTTAATTATGGTTAAAAGAAAAAAGATTTAAATAATTGAAGAAGTTTATCTTTTTAATAAATTTAATCCTTTTAGTGCAGAACAACAATATAATGTTGTCCTGACCTGAGTAATATAGTAAAGAAAGAACCTGTAAATGCATTTGTCCAACAAACTTTTCCATACTCGTCGAAATAATCTTCATTTGTTTTTGATATATTATTATATTCTACCGATTGATCTGATCTGCTATTACTTAATAAATGATAAAAGACTACAAAGAACGAAAACACTAGAGATAACCTCACTTGTTTCAACAAGAACACAGACCACCTTTATTACATATTGTAAAGTGGAGGTTTAACAAGCGAGTTGATCGAAGATGGTCGTAGACTTGCGATTGACTAAAAAGCTTGTAGAGATCGACTAATTGGACAGCCCTGCTTTACAGCATTTGCTTCCCAGGAAATTGCAGCCAAGCCTACTTTACATAAAGTGAATGGTATTGGGTCCAGAGTTACAATAAATCAACTGCAGTCCAATTAAAGAAACCGAAAATATATTATAATTGTTTATGTACCAGATAATGCCATTTTCATATATGTTTAGATTTTTTTCTTGTAAATAAAAAATTTATAAAAAGTACTGCTAAAATTTTTTCATTCATGGTTTATTTTGTTCAAAGGACTTGTCCCTATCTAAAAATATCAGTTTGTTGGAGGATAAAATTTCATTTAAAAAAATTGTATTTTTGTCAATTTCATATGAATAATGAAAAGTTGTGAAAAAAAATAAAATCTGAAATTAGTTTGTTGGAGGCTAAAATTTCATTTAAAAAATTTGTATTTTTGTCAATTTCATATGAATAATGAAAAGTTGTGAAAAAAAATAAAATCTGAAAAAGATGCTTAAACATTGTTAGAAAGAAAAAATACAATAAATTTCTGAAAATTTCAAAAGATTCTGATGAAAATTAAGCAAGATTTCTTAATTTTAATTTTCATATTTTTTTTTGCATAATTATTAGGCTTAATTTCAAAACATCAACAGCACTCAAGAGATTAAAAGTTATATCACAAATGGAAGTCTTTGAATATAATACTTATATTTACTAGAAGGAAAGTTGCATTTCAAATGCATAATTGAAATTCATAATTTATTGAATAATGTTGTTATAAATATTTGCTGTAGCAAATAATTAATATTGTTGTATATGGCAATTATATTTTTAGAATTCCTGTTAAAAATATATGATATTTACTTAAATATAAGATTAATCTTTTTTGCAAAAAAAATAAACAATAAAAAAACAAGTTAGAAAGATTTATTAAAATTATATAAAATTCTTTGTTTCAATAAATGTTATATTGTCTAATTCATAAATTTGACAACCAGCTTTTAGATAAATTTCAAATATTTTTTTTTATTATGTTAGTAAACTAAAAATGTTGCTTTATACATAAGTATATATAAAAACAAATCAAGTTTATAATCATAAGAGAATTAATAAACTGTATACATGGTCAGTACAGTTCTCATGTTTATGAATCCATGTGCTATTTTTCAATTTTTTATAATCTACATATGTAAATGTTTCACCAAATATTTCCAGTTCATTAAGCTATATGCTTTATCTACAAAAATTAATTCTGATTTCCTTGTATTTCATTTATGTTTAGACATATTACATATTAGTCTAAAATAATTTTAATATTTCCTATAGGTAGATACAATGCAATTTTAAAATTCTATAATAAACTTGGCCAAATAAATGTAGACTAGCACTTTGCCCTACAATTTTGCATTTGAGCTTTCAGTTTCAATGTTTTTGTTCTGTTCTGTTGTACTTCTAAGAGGAGCATTAATCTGAAAATACTAGTTATAACAGTTTTGTAAAATAATAATAATACTCAATAAAGCTGATTATTATTTTATCTTAATTTTAAATTTATAATTGATAAAATGTTTATTTCTAAATATTCAGTTTTAACATGTTTGTTAAGTTTTATCACACTACATTGAATATTATTTATAGTTCATTTTTTATTATTGATTTTATGTAAAGATTCATTATTATTTTTTAATATAAAAACTTATTTTTGTTTCTTTTCTCAGTTTTAATCATCTGATCATTAATGTTTTGTACAGAAACTTTATTGAATGACAAGATAACAAAGTATGCGAGCACCTTCAGGACTAAGTTCTGGCAATAACATAAACAATCAATGTCATATTAGTAATGAAGCTTGTGGAATAAAGGATGTATGGTCCAAGAATTTGGAGGAAGAATTTAAAGCAATTAGACTTATAGTACAAAAATACAGCTATGTTGCTATGGTGAGGAGAATATCTAGGATTATCATAATGATATTTCATTATTGTTAAATTTTTATATTTATGTTAATTATAAGTGTAAAATTAAAATCCAAAGATTATTCATATCATTTAAGCCCTATCATAGCATTCATTATTTTATTATAAAATTTTGGGAAGAATCTATTCTTAATGGAATAAAAAGAAAATTTGAAAATAATTTTTCTATTTAGTTTTAAAAATACACTGACGGAAAAAAATCCCAACACCAAGAAAGACTTGTGTTAGATAAACAAAATGAATTTTTCTATTTAGTTTTAAAAATATTAGGTGCATTCGGCAATTCAGATCAATCTGACTAGATATCTAAATAGATCATGTGACTTCTGAGTTTCATCTAACTCGTCTGACTTGGTATTTGCCGAACGCATATGTCTGCTTCTCTAATGACCAAAATGGCAGTCGAAGTGATGAATCAATACAAGTTATTACACATATTACAATGCTTTACATGCATAGTAATATCGAATTAAAAAAAATTTTACACTGGATTAGCGGCTGATCATCCTCAATATAAATACCATTTATTGAAATAATTATCAATAAGACTAATATAAATTAACTACGACATTAATAAATAATAAAGAATTCCTTTATCAATTAATAATAATAGCGAAGCAACTTTAGGACGAAGCAACGTGAGCATACTTTTCAACCGATAAACACACACGAATTCTCGTATTAATAATGTCTACTTATGTAACGAGATATCTTTCCTTCAGTTA
>AYEL01080637.1:0-72085 GCA_000484575.1 Olivierus martensii
TCTCGGCATTCCTGCTGAACCGCTCTTCCGATCTTTATTTTTAATATATATATAAAAAAAATATTATCCTAAAAACAATTCAAAAAAAATATTCTTTATAAGAAAGATTTCGAATAAGATAAATCAAAAATTTAGCTAATGTTATATATGTGTTGTTCATTATGCTCACTAGTTACACAATGATAATTTCGACATACATCCCGAAGAGAAAACGAGTATGGAATAAATTGAATCAATGATCAAGAATAAAAAAAGCAGAGTTAGAATATATAAGAACTGCTGAATCATTTCGTAACTCTTAGGGAATAAAGGTAAAGGATATATTATAAATTACAAAAAAAAAATTATTATTGTCCTTGTACTTTTTAATTTAAAAAAAAAAACTTAATTCGGTTCAGCTTAAAAGAAGAAGATTCGAATTTTTTCAGAATTTAAAAATATATATTTCAGACAACAAAAATAATTTTTAGCTTTATTTACAATTTTGAGATAACGTATCTTTATTTATGACTATCATTAACAAACTGCGAATTTTAATATTCAAGTAAAACTTATGGCTATGGATATTTTTTGATGCTGAAAAAAAAGATTTTTTTAAATGTCTGCATGCAGTTTTTTTAATTTTTATTGCCAAAATGTAATTTTTTTTTAATTTTAAAGTTAAGTGTATAATACATCCAAGGGAGTTTACTGGTGAAAAAAAAAATAATAATAATGTTTATCCTAATCGTCTCTAAGTTTGGAAATTTCCTGACAGCTTTAACGTTCACGTCATCGGTAATCCTGCCCCGAGTTGACCCAGAAACTAAACTTTTCTAAAGAAGAACGATAGTTTTTGATAGGGAAAGAGTGAAATTAATTAAAATTTGTATTACCTTACTTAAATAAATAATAATAATAATAAAACTTATTCGATTGAAGATTTTTTAAAATTTAATTAAAAAATTTTAATTTAATTCGTAACCTTGCTTATCTTATAAATAATCTTAAAAATGTATCTGATATATCCAATGACGTATAGTCTGGGGCATAAGCGTCACTCAATTACATGGTATGTAATTTTTGATTAAATATACTGTATGAAACTAAAATATAATTATCCAAAAATGAAAATTTCTCAACTCTTACATATCTTACATTAATGATAAATGAAAATTCTTTCCCACGAATTATCATTACAATTTTAATTCAATTAATAATGATTACTGTGCATTTAATTTACTAAATTAATCCATCGATAACAGTCATTAATAAATAATTATGTTATTGACAAACTTATATGTTTTTGAAAGTATGTTTATTAGTAATTAGTTATGCATTTTTTAAAGGCATTAATATGAAAATTTTTTATTACTATATATATTCTAATTATTTTCCTGATATTTTCTTATTACAATTAATGATATATTCAGTTAATACAGTTATATCATTCTTTGCCTACCGATCAAATAAGCAAAATTTATCAAAGGACTTTGGACTGAGCCAATAATTTCGGTAGACGAACTCTTGTCTACTTTTGCAATTATTTACATTCTTGAGTGTTTGACAGTGGGAATATACAATTGGACCTATTCCTGATAATAAGCTAAAAATTTAGTTCCAAATTATTTCTAGACTTTTTCGGTTTTTGATTTAATTGTGTACTCAGTTTAAAAATAAACATAACATTTTAAATTATTGATGTGCATATATACCATATAAAAACAATCTAGACATTGAAAAGTTATTCATTAATAATTATTTTAAAATTAAAATTTTTACGTAAGAAAATTGGATGCATTTTTTAAATGATTATATACTATATATAGTCAGCATATAAGCAATAAAATTATTTTAAAATTAAAATTTTTACGTAAAAAATTGGATGCATTTTTTAAATGATTATATACTATATATAGTCAGCATATAAGCAATAAAAATAAATCAAATAAGAATAAATAAGATTAAATTATCAAAAATGCCATGTTGGGATTATTGACCTTAATCAGATTTTATTTTAAAGCTTTCCAAAATCAATCAAACATTTTTTGATAAAATTTTAAAATGGTAAAATAGAAAGAAAAGAACATAATTAATAGTTTTCTTTCTATTACAATAATTAACGTGAGGACGAGGAAAGCAAACTTTGTTTAATGTGCAGTTTTTAAATAATGGCATGATATATAAACTTTTCACTTTTATTCAATGTTTTAATGAATAAACATCATAATAGGTAAAATTACAATAAATATACTATAATACTTTATATGAAAATATTTCTGAAATGTATGCTTGTTCTCTTTCATATATTTTATTCTCAAAATTTGTTTAAACTATTAAATTTCAGTCGTATTCATTTTTACTAACACTGTACTAAATACTTAAATACTGCATCTCCTGAAGTACGAGTATATTATCGTTCTTATCAAATGATATAGTTAAGTAAAAAAATGCATTAAAACTATATAAAAGTTACAAAAATATGGTGATGAATAAATGTTATATTTAATTAATATTAAAAAGCATATTTGTTAATGTTATTATAAAAAATGTATGTTAACGAAACGTGGATTTATTAGCTTTACATTATAATGCTGTATTTTCTATTTTGAATAAGTTATTTAAGAGTAAATTATAACTTTTGCTCATAATATTCTTTAAAAAATATGCTCTAATATGCACTAATATTTAATAGTAGGGCCTATATATATATATATATAACACATTAATAAGATATTAGCGCATATTTATAACTTAAATATGCACTAATATTTGTTAATGTGTTACAGTTGTAGAGGAATTTTATATCGCCTACACTGTTTGCCAAGAATGAATTTGCATAATATTACAGTTTGTAATTGAAACAATGCTTAACAGTTATTGCAATTGTTATTTTTAAAAGCAAAACCATTTTATCCTATTGTTTTCTTTGATAAAATAATATAATCAGTTTGTTTTGTTATGTGAGGAACTATCCAGTGAAAGACAAGACAAATGATACTGTTTTAGAAAACTACATTCTAAACTACATCATAACATAATTATTTACCTGTGTTTCCTTTATTTCCCGTGTTTCAAATGATGTGTCTTCTTCTTTCCATCACACCCCAGAATACCTGCGAATTTTAATATATTTTAATTCAAAGCAAAATTTGAGACTTAAGTTTAATTAATTAAATGTACTAATGCATAGCAAAATATATAATAAATTTATATATATTTAATTAACTTTAAATAATAAGAAATAACTTATATTTAAAATAAAAAAAGGATTATGGTGATTACACTGTCAGGCATTGTACAGCCGTATTGTTCCTTTTAAAAGAAGAGAGAACCGCGTGGATCGATATTGTATCAGTAAAGTGATACTTAGTATCAGCAAAAAATATATAAAATATCAATAAATCAAGTAAAATAAATTTTTTATATTGTAAATCAGCCCCCTATACTTTATTATTACTGTATTATTATTATTATACTTTATTATCTTGCTTATTTTTATTTATTTAAAAATACATATTTTATTGTGGAATAGAATATAACATTGTAATTAAATTATAAGAAATTTATAATAATTGAGAATATTTTTGTCAGGGGAAGAGCGTCGAAAATATATATTGTTATACTTATCCGAAAAACTCTATTCGCATTCCTAATTTACAATTTTTTTTTCTATATTCTCTTTGGCTCTCTATGATAAAGACATAAATCAGATTTCAGTTAGATACAGAATTAAAATTGGCATAACTTGGATAAAGAATTGGCTAACAATAATAAAGCTTGGGTTGGCTTATTTATACAAGAATAAGATAAAAATATTTTAATAAATTACAATTTTAATTCTTCTCTTTACGTAAAGTCGAATTTATGTAAGTCAAGGGAGAGGCTGTAATTAAATATAACATATAAGAATTTAAAATGAACATTTAAGGATCGTTTGGAGAGGATAAAATCGCTAAGGGAGATACGATGGATACAAAACTTTTAAAAACTGATGATTTGTTTCTTTTAAAACTATTTAAAATAACGCTAATTATTGTATGACTGATATTTCAATCAACAACATAATTTTACTTCTATTTAGGCATGCCCATTTATTATAATAATTATTATAATACCATGATAATAACTATAATGCAGTATTAACAACCAGCTTGAATTTGGACATTAATCAACCAGTATGGCGTTTTCCATAAATTAAATTTCCTTTCAAATAATCTTGTTAAATATCCATCTTTAGATTACGGGATAACAAAAACGTTCGGAGTTATAAAGTATAATTATTCATAACCTTAAGAGAAGATCTGTGACTCAAGATCAAAGGTTGTTGAGTCCTGTGGCGAAGCGACCGTTTTGCTTTTCTTCTTTATAACTCCCTTAAATAATTTTGACAAACAAAATATAAATCTGTTATACGATACTCTATTATTAAGAATAAAATTTTTATTATATATTTTTTTACTGAAATGTTACAGAAAAATTTTACGATACTCTTCTCGAAATATAAAAATCATTTTTCTATAAACGTTTTTCAACTTTTCGTTTTTTATAAATTTTGCATTTTATTGAAATTGGCAAAGTAGAAAGGCAATTTTTTTTAAATTCTCGATAATGTTCGAAATTTTAGTTTGCTATAAAAATCCTTGCAGATTTTTTTATGTGATTAAAAATATAATAAATTTTTTAATATTTTTAGCGAGATTCCTGTTGTTCTTATCTGTGTAGAATAATAAATAACAGAGATGTTAATAACCACAACTATCTTTTCGTGATTCTTTACTGATGCACTTATATAAGGAGCATAAAAATCAATTAATTTTATTAATAAACAAGTATTATCTTGTATTATAAGTTAAATCAAAGGTCAAACTTTTAAAGAAGGAAAACACAAACTAGCTAAATGAACACGTACTTTAATCTGTCAGTACCTGTGACCTTTTTCATTTCTAAAGGTCATCCAACAGACGAGAAAGCAGACGGTATATATCGGCTGTCTGTTCGATTTAATGCATCTCGAACATTATAGAAAGAGTTAAAAATTGGGATAATGTGACCTAGATACTTCCGATTTGGGATAATCTATTTATGCCCTTGAGAAATATCTTTAAAGTAGGGCAGTACATATGGTAAAGGAAAAGATCATAAAGATCTACGCCCCGAGTACTTAGGTGCATAGGTAATTATTAATTTCGAAATACCAGCTTCCTCTTGATTCCGATTTTGAACCGCTCTCGAGTATTGATTAAAGTTTTCTTAGTTGGAAAAACATCTCCACCTTCACCCATCAGCGGTTGTTGCCATTATCTATCATAAATGGTTTTTGCAAACCAGTTTAGCAATAAGAGAGATAAAGCACGATTTCTTAAGCTGGTTACGAGTTATATTTCGAAAATAATCCATAAATTGAACCAAGTTAATTTATAAACTCTTTATTTTCTTAAATGGGAAGAAAAGTAGAAAAATTAGTCTTTCTGTTGGATTTAATAAGTTTCTATTTACAATTAAGTGAGTAGTCATTAGTTAATAGACAATAGTATAACCATCTGCATCCTGAAATATTAAAGACACGCCCGCCCTAAATAAACTGAAACGATCCTCTCAAACAACAAAACTGTATTCTTCTCTTCCTGTTTTAGAGAGAGAAAGGGTGAAAGTTTGGCCTGGATAATTGAAGGAAAGTAATTTCAGAGGTGCTTTTGCCTAGAGGATTCCACGATTTTTCCTTGGGGATATAGTAGATCTGTTTTTTACACTTTCGCTTTCAAAGTAGATCATCCAACCTTCCAGTTAAAGAATCGTGAGACGTCTGCGATCGAACCAGATAGGAAATCGTGAAAGTGGCATCACCCACACAGTTTCGATAATCCAGTTCCGGGTAGCTCACGTCTTCATTTTGGAATTTTTACCAAGACAATTCGCAAAATTTCCAGTAGGATACGGTTTTGTTTTCGTTTACCAATGACAATTGTAGTCGTCCTGATTTTCGTTTCGCATGACTAATTTATAAATCTCACCATTGTGATTATTTCTCACGAAGAAGAATTGACTTTAGGTGCATAAAACACGATTCTCTAAAATGAAGTCATTCTTGGGGAATATCCACCGCTTACTGAATACAAATATATTCTTTTCATTTTCAAATGATTGTTATTCTCAAGGTATCTAATTTGCAATATCTGAGAAAATGATCGAGAACTGTGAGAATCAGACAGAAGCTTCTCTTCTGAATGTCAACTTTTCAACTTGTTTAGACAACACAATAAATCACATGACGTTAAAATGTGCGAAACGTGATCCATGTTAAATCGCCATTACTTGTGAGAAACCGAGAACCAGATGGTATCATTCTTTTACATTGTATTTTTTGGTCAAAAAGTACATTTACGAAGAGATTTCGTAACTTTTGAAATTAGAAAAATCCATTGTGTGCCATATAAAGGCGGTCTACGTTCTACTTTTTACTTAAATGCAAAACGTCCAATTTGTTGTGATTGCATTTAAGGATGGTCCTTGAGCCACTCCTCTCCTATAATAATTTCTTGACAACTCTATAGCACTTGACGTGAATCAAAAATTTTTCTAAAGAGTTGTCATGTATATAATTCAACATATGTACAAATTTAGATAGTTTTGATGTTTACTGGGAATGCGAAGGACTCGCTAATTTTACAGTACTCGCCTTTTTGTTGCTTTCAGAATAACTTGCGATTTATACGGCAAAATCGTGTTAAAAATATCTCTAGACAGTTTATTTTTATACTAAAATATGTGTTCTATTTCGATATCTTTGCAAACTCTCTAACTGTAATAATAATCACAAGAAGTCAGTACTCTACTTTCAGAAGTTGGTGTAGAGTCTTTTCTAGTTATAATTAATAGCATAACTGGAAGATGGAAATAATGCTGGTGATGCTAAACGATCATACCAACACGAATCGTTCTGTCACACGAAAAAAAACCGATAAAACAGTCACGAAAACTCTCTCAGTAGCTGTAGAAAGTCCATTAATGATTATGACGAACTGAGAAAAGTGTTAGGTGTGAAGTTGACATCGTCGGGTCACCCACGCTAATGTTTGTATATACAACGACGCTCGACTATTTCCTTCATAACCTGTTTTGATATAAAATGACTTTTATCTCATCCCAGGAAGCTCGGTAGCTAAATATTTCTTTGGTTGTTTAACAATCACGCCATGATGAACCATCTTTAGAAATCATTGTTAAGCTCCTTCCTATTAGAGTTGTCCTCTTCGGCATTTCACCTCTTTCTTCAATCTTTAAAATTCCTCAAATTGTTTCAATCTCCAGTGGAAAACTATTTTCTATTATTGTTTATACACGAGAAGTTAATTTAATTTTATTAATTACATTGAAATTATCTCTGATATAAATTTTTCACGAAATTCTAAGTGAATTTTTACAAAACTTATTTCTAGAATTCGCTAAAAAATGAAGAGAGGAAAAATAGATAACATCTATATCATAATTGTTGAATTGGTTATCGAATTCAAACAATTTTACAAGTTAATCCAATTTAAAAAGAAAAAAGAAATAGCTTGATTAGGAAGTAAATGATAATAGAATAGCAAATTATACGGCAGGAAAGAATAAAGTTAATGGGCATAGAGTTGTAAGGTCAGTGTTCAACTAGATAGGTATCTATGTTTAGTCTACGATTTCTAGGGTCGATGATCCATGGATCTTTACTGGAATATTGATGTCGCAATCCTATCCACTCGAGTTGTAAAGGTGACTTGTCTTCTATATTTAAAGTATTTCTGTATCTGTTTCGGTCCACATGTCTTTTCAAACTGTGTTTGCCACCCGATTTTTTACGACTAACTGTAAACGTAGTCTAACTCATTTATCTTTACAAGAAACAATTCGTAATTTTACAGTCTAAACAAATACGGGCATATATGGGACGAAGTTGATCTAATCGTATCATGAAGCGAAAATTAAGGTTCCATCTGACACTTAGTACTGAATTTTAAAACTATAAAAGTTTCAACAAAAACCACGTAGGTTGTCAGATCAGGTCATGAAGATAGAGACAGTTTCAAGGCAGGATTATCAGTCGGTCGTGTTGTCGTTCATTTGCTATTTTGTCGTGACTGACTTGTCTATTTGGCATGTTTTCTGAATATGTTATTAGTTTATTAAATTGTTTTTAAAAATTGATCGAGACATTCGTGAATTTTCTTGCTGTTAAAGCAGTTTTAGAAGTTTAGATTACCAAAATACGATTTTAAAGCAGCGTTTAATAATTAACTATTTGATTGATTTAAGAATTTATTATCATTATTTAAACATTTTAAAAACTGTATTTGTATGGTAATTGAAACAAAACTTTCAAAAATTAGTTATCGAAAAGAGCAAAACTCATCAACTTCAAAAGAATTTAGCTTTGTTTCGAATGACTAACAGCCTAATATACTGAAGAAGAAACTATTGTAGACTTAACATTGCTATCAGGTACGGTGAAAACGAAACAGGCGTTAGAAACAATAGTAAATAGTAATCTGGAAACAAAAGGGTTTAAGCTTTCAAAAAGAAAAAAAGAAAAGGTTTTTTCACGATAAGAAAAATTGTATATAATATTTCAATCTGTTCATTGTGATGACGAAGAAAGACAAACACCAAAATGACAGAATGAACAATAGAATAGAGGAGAATCTCTCGCTAGTTGTCAAAAGAAGAAACAGAGACAATTCTGTACTCATTTGCTCATTTTAAAAACAGATTTACCAGTTTGTCAATCATTAAAAATTTTGTAAATATGTCAGCAATTCATGTCATAATAGAAATTGTATTCCTTATTTTTCGTCTTCTTCGTAATGATCTCAATTCTTTTATTGTTATGATGTTCTCTTTACAAAACACAAATGCATCTTAAAAATTAATATTTTAGATAGATATCTGTATCACTATTAGGGGAAAAAATAAATCCAAAATAGAAATGTGTACGTACACTTCTCAATGACGAGTTGTCAAAAACCTTTTCTGATCATCAATACATGTATAGATATAGTAACAACAATAGAAATGCCCGGAACAATGCTATTATCTGCTATTAGTTGAAAGAAAATTTCCAGATGTTTAGATCAATGACCGGTACATTATACAAGACAGAAGTCTTCTTAGTCTGTACATTGACGCTGAAATGTTTAGGTAAAGGTCCAGGTCAAGTCTAAATTGTCAAAAAAATATTTCTTCGAAACGAGAAATTTAAGACAGTTAAATTTTTTTCTAACTGTAATCTCTAGCTACATGATTAGAAGTGACTAATATTTTTCGTCAAAATTCTATTAAAAAGCCTTTATAGGAAGCTAAAACACTGGAAAGTTTGAGAGATTATTATTGGAAAAGCTAATGATTTGGGGGAAAATAACAAATTAAGAAGACATAAAAATAAATTTCACGTGAAAATGGAACTTCGCAGTTACAGATGAGATAAAAATTTGAGGCCTAGTACATAGTTTCAAGGCTAACTCCTCCAAGCAGAGCATATTTATTGGTCATTCCCCTTAAACTTAGTTTTTAAAAGTACTTATGTCCCCTATCAAACTCTCTTTTGTGCCTCTCCTATCACTGAACACAATTTATGCACTCCAAGAATGTTTCACTTAGATACGATCCATTTCTTACTAAATTAATCGATCTAAAATATCTAAAAATAAGTAATAATTTTGTTTTCAATACTTTCTCTAATGTCAATTTATTAAATTTTCTACTGTCCGCTTTCGACAAATATGAAGACAATAATAATAATAATATTAAATGGAGCAGTTTCGATTTTCATTAAAAATTATATATAAGTGTTTAATGAGATCTTAATGCTGACAGGGTGAACGACAAGGTCGAAAATTGGGATGCAGATCTCACGCCCTTATTGTAATGCAGTGTCATATGATTTACTGTTTTATTGATAAATTACGAGTAGAAAAAAAAGAATTATAGAAAAAGACAATCGTTAAGTGCATCATCTTCTTCAGTTCCGTCAGTATATGTCCTAGATTCTTTTGATGGTAGTAATGTGTCGACTTATGGAAGGTTGGTTGTTTATGACAATCAGATTGCATCTTGAATAAGCTTAATCGCTTAACTAGAAAGATTCACTTTCTTTGTCTAAGCTTCAGCAATGTGTAACTGGGATCTGTCCTCAGGTCCATATTCTTGACCTAGTAGAAAGCATTTTTTCTGACTTTATGTGGAAAATAAACTTTCGAAGCTAAAAAATAAAGAAAACAAAATGTATCATAAGAATCATGATATAAAAATTTGTGTTCGACAATTTGGAGTATGCCACATTAATTATTCTATTTTAGTTAAGGAAGATGGACAACATTAAATCGATTCTTATTTGTCCTAAATTTTTACTTACTCATAAAGGGTAAAACATCTCAAGGTTCCAAAACTCAAAGACTAGTTCTTTTACAAATATTGACTTAACAGATTACAAAAGAATTGGCTCAAATTATTTTAATTCATGAAGTTGAGTTGAGAAATTTTTTTTGTTAAAGAAAATAGATTTATTCTTAAAAATTGTTTAAAACAATTTATAGCTTAATGCTTAAATAATTTAATGGAGATGCAGCCGGATCTAATTATGTTCTTACCGTATATGATTGAACTGGATGAGGAAAAAGGAGTGTGTCTGTCGGCAAAAGCAAAATTTGTCCAACTAGTTTTAAGTTTTATTTTTTATTAATAAACAAATACAAAAGTTTTGCAATTTGTAATTTTAAAACGGGTCATATTATTTCATACAAATATCTTAACAATAAGAGTTTTTCAATGAGATTAAGTACGATCGTCTTTATTCCCTGGGGCGCTACAATTTTATAATTTCATAATCGTTTGTGACTGATGAAAGAAGAAAAGTCCTAAAAATCATTCTTACTGCGTGATATCCAAAAAACGAAATGTAATTTGTCACGGTTAATATCGTCACGAATACCTCCTCATCACGATGTTGTCTTCGACTTTGGATATCTATCCTATCAGAAGAAAGTGCATCCTTTTTTCCATTTCTAAGACCTAGTTTCAGTTCAGGAAGGAAAAATTATCATCCTATCCTTGAGGTTGATACCGGTGCCCTAAAGTGCACGTGCTAATGACGTCACGGCTCATCCACCCTGGTGAAAGCCCCCCTCTTGGCACGATTTCCTCAGGACACCAGGTTCGCCACGCTGCAGGCAAAAGTGAAAAGATGACACCATTGGAGAGATCTGGCCTCTTACTGGCCACCTCAGGTATATAAAGCGGGTCCGATCGCTTCGGACACATCATTCGTTTCAATCTCAAAGTAGAAAATGTTAAAGGTAAGTTCTCTAATAAACAAAGTGAATCTACTCTCAGAAGTCATTTCGAAATTTTCAGAAATATATTTCTTTATTTAGTTCCATTTTTATTTTTTAATAAATTAATTTCGATACGAAATATAATTTGTTAGACTTATTTATTTTTAAATATTTTTAGGTATTCGCACTTTCCCTTCTTTTAATCCTTCCTTCATGGATTGATGCCGGTGGTCCAGGTGGCGGAGGGGGATACGGAGGTGGAAGAGGAGGTGGTGGATTCGGTGGTGGCCAAGGAGGCTACGGCGGTGGTGGAAAACGAGGAGGAGGAGGAGGTTTTGGTGGAGGTGGAAGAGGAGGAGGTTTTGGTGGCCAGGGAGGTTATAGTGGACAAGCAACTGGATTTGGCGGTGGCGCCGGTGGATATGGCGGAGGAGGAAGAGGTGGTGGCGGAGGTGGTGCAGGAGGATATGGCGGAGGAGCAGGCAGAGGTGGTGGCGGAGGTGGTGCAGGAGGATATGGCGGAGGAGCAGGTAGAGGCGGCGGCGGTGGTGCCGGAGGATATGGAGGAAGTGGAGGTGCTGGAGGATACGGTGGACGAGGAGGAGGAGGTGGTGGAGGTGATGAATATGTAAGTTCTATAAGATAATTTCAATTTTAAGCAGCAATGTCTTACTATTTTATAATCAATAAATGAATGATTTAATTTCAGTACCCACCCCAACCTTATCAGTTTGGCTATGATGTTAAAGATGAATTTGGAAATAGCCATTATCGCCAAGAACAAGGAGATGAATCAGGAGCAGTTAAAGGTTCTTACGGTTATACTGATGCTAATGGTGTCTACAGGCACGTTGAATATCGAGCAGATGCTAATGGTTTCACGGCCACAGTTAAAACTAATGAACCAGGTGTAGGCGATAAAAGTCCAGCTGATGCTACTTTTATAGTTGAACCACCTCCAGCAGGAATTCAGGATGCTTACTCAGGCGGCGGATATGGAGGCAGTGGATCAGGATCAGGCGGCTATGGTGGCGGTGGATCCGGAGGAAGAGGTGGTGGAGGATATGGAGGAGGTGGATCCGGTGGACAAGGTGGATATGGGGGAGGTGGTACTGGAGGACAAGGAGGATACGGTGGAGGTGGTGCCGGACGACAAGGAGGATTCGGAGGTGGCGGTGGTGGTGGTTACAAAGGCGGATTTGGAGGAGGAAGTGGAAAGAAATCTGGCTACTAAAAACTCGGAATGTGATATATAGACTTTAATTTACAGAACGTCACTTCATCGAGTCAAGGAAGAAGATTCCAAAAGTTGCTTGCGGTGTTCTGAAGCAAGGGGATTATTCTGTCAACGCACAGGTCGTTAATTTGGTTTGTCAACAATTTAGTTTTGCCACTTTTGTGTACTTTACTGTACTTTATTGTAGATGCGGCAGCTTACGACGTTTCTATTGTAACATCAAGTTTCATATATAGTATATACTCACATATTTCTAGTATATACATTATATGTATTTTATATATGTATTAAAAATATATGTTTGTGTATTCTATTTTAATTATAAATAAAGCATATTAAGCCTTCTTTAAATTTATACTTTTGAATTATTTTCTTAATTATAGAGTCAATACTCAAAATTATTTTTAAAACACGTAATAAGTATCAGCATAATTTAAAAAATAAATAAGAGATAAATCTTCTATAAAGTTTATTAATTTAAAAAGTCATTGTTTCTATCACTTGGTATTAAAAATTATACAATATATAGCATAAAATAAACAGTATATATTCTATTTTGAGTGCTAACGTTTTCGCTGCTTCTGTTACTACATTCGATTAAATTTTGTATTTTCAAAATTCATAATTCTTAGTGAAATCTATAAAGAAAATAATAAATAATAATTTAAAATGATGAAGATGAATTATCTTTTTATATATACTATTTTATATTTAGCCTTAAAATTTATTTAACCTAAAAGTTATTGCCATTTAATTTTAATTTCTTAACCTGTTTTATTAAATTTCAAAAGGAAAATGTCAAAGAAATAATTTTTTTATAAACATAACTTGATTCATAAATCACTCAGAATTTCATGTTTTTCTGTTTTTATATCAGTTTTCTATAACAAGCCAAAGTTGAAGATAAATGAAGTGTTTACAATGAATATAAAAACATTATCTTATTAACGACTTTCATAAGTTTTATAGGTAAATCTGATAAATAAAATTTTTCGAATTTCCATTGAAAAAAATGGGTCAAGTAATCTTGATGTATTCAATCACCCTAAATATTGCACGGTTAATCGAATTTCTGATATAGGTAATTGTAAACGCTTTCGATTTTGGCAATGATTTCTTGATGTATTTTTTAAAGCGTTAAAAATTCAAACATTATAGCATTATTTGTTATAAATATATACAGAATAAATAATTTTCTTTATAGATAATGGATGCATAGGAAGCAAATATTAATAGAAAAATTATTATTCTTTCAAATATTTTATATATCCATCTTCTGGTTTAGAATAGATGGCCTTTATAATTTGCAAGAACCTGTTTCAGAGCACTTCGGCTATTTATATTTAATATAATAGGAAAGTATTTTAAGAGTACTCAAAATAAATTGATGTAGGTCCTATTATAAAAATGCGTAATTTAATAAACACATTATAAATTCTAATAGAAGTCAATTATTTTAATATCATCGCTGTTATTTATTGCAAATAAAAATAAATTTATAGTACAGTATTACTACATGCCTATACGTGAAATTAATTAATTAAAAGGCAATTAATAAAGGTGTCAAATGAATTTAATATTTTTTTCTATTTAAATATGCATTATTTTAACAAGTTTTTATTTAATTTAATAAATTATTTATATTGACTTTGAATACAAAAAAACAATAATTATTACATAAATTATTACGCAATTATAATTACATGAATGTTATTTAAATTTTTTCATCTATACTATGTTTATTCCTTGAAAAAATAAATTTATAGAAAATGAATTATTCAACTTTTTAATATTTTCCAGATTTTAATGCATAAGATTTAAAAAAATTAAACTTAAAATTAATTTAAAATTTTTCATTCTTATAATGATAACTGATAAAATTTGAATGCTTTTCGGAACAACTCCCAGTCAATTTTTTTTCTATTTTATTGAAATCAGTTTTAAAATCTAACAGAATTATAATATGCGTTTTTTTACATTTCTGTTATCCATGTGTCCTTGTCCCCTCGGGAAAGATTGACATGGGGGTCTACGACGACCTCACAAATTCGATCTGGATTTTTCAACCTGTTATGGGCGTTACCGTCTCGTGAATTGTCAATTCTTCTCTCACACGAATTGAATTTTAAATCATTGCTCTCATATTTTCTATATAAACCCAGTAGTTTATACAAATGAGCATTACTTTCACTTCAATCATCAGTAATGTATACTAAGGTGAGTGCTCTGATCAAGAGTAGTAATATTTTATGACATTTCAATATTACTGAGTTTATTATATTACTTTCTTTTCAGGTTATCATTGTACTTCTCTCAGTGACTCTAGCTTTAGCTAGACCACCAGCACCCTTTTTCGATAGAGGCTATTACAGGCCTGGAAAACTTGTACATGTTAGTATTAATTATCCATATCAAACTTAACTATATTATATACAGTATATATATTTATATATATATGTGCAAATTTATTTGAGTCATAATTTTTACACGCAGTATGCTCCAAGACCATACGATTTTGGATACGAAACCAAGGATGAGTTTGGAGCCACCCAAAACCGACAGGAAAGCAGCGATGGTGTAGGAGTAAAAGGTTCTTACGGATACACAGATCCATTCGGTATCTTCAGACAAGTAGACTACATCGCTGACGAATTTGGTTTCCGTGCTAAAGTTAGAACCAACGAGCCAGGTACTGCCAACCAAGATCCAGCTGACGTTCTTGTAGATGCTGATCCAGTTCCAGGACCAATCGGTCCAGTCAGGCCACGTAGAAAATATGGCCCAAGACCTCTCAAGAAATTCTATTATTAAATAATAAAATTAATTATAAACTGATAAATGCTCAGTACAACAAGATTAAAGACCTCATCAGGATTCTAGGTTGTGAATATTAGGAATATTTTTATATATTTTGCCTGAAAATTGTCGGAAAATATTTTGTATATTATTTATTGATATTATTTATTTAAATAAAATATGTAAAATCTATTTATTTTATCTATCATAAAAATTTCTTTGCACTATTTTAATTTTTTTTTTTTTTAATTTATTATAAGGGAATTACGGTAATTAATAAGGTGTTACAGCAAACCGTTCTTTAGCTAACAATTCATTGAACCTGTTTTATAATTAAAAGAAGAGACGAATGACATAGTGAGACACGTCAAACTGATAGAGAAGATATATTATCACTATTATAATTTTGTCAACTCTCATTAATCAGAACTGAATTTAATCTGCCGATAGCTTTTTACTTGAAAAATTATAAATGATGTAAAAGATCAAATTTTGTTTACATAACTTTTAAAATTTAATAAAAGTAGCTGAAAATAATTAGAGCAATTTTTATATTTCATAAAACTTACTTTCTTTAATGTTCACTATATTTTGACCTTCATTAATATCCTTGACACTGATACGGAGATATCGAATTGCTTTATCTTACTATTTTCAAATAAACATTGTTATCTGAAATTTTTCTGATAATTAATAAGTTTACTTCCAAATGTTCTTCACGTTGAAAGTATAAAAGAATATAACACTGATTAGTAAAAAGAAACACGAATAACATAAAATAAAAAATGAGTGCTTATATTTTTTTGTTGTCTTTTTTTTTACTCGAAAGCCACGATTTCTCATTAACCACTTGTTCTTTTTAAAGTTTGATTTACTTTCATTTATTATTCCGAAACGTGTGTTGCAGTTAAAGCAATCTATTAGCAACGACTATTTCTCAATGACCAACTTTCGGCTACTTAAAATTTTTGAAATTTTAAAATTTATTATGTCTGTAACAAACTTAATAAAAAACAATAAAAAATTAGCACTGAGTGTATAGAATTTTGTGCAAATGTTTCGAATTTTTCGTAAACTTGAACTTTTCATCGTTTTGATCTTGACATAAATATAAAAATCGTGATAAGTAATTACACGTTTAATGCAAAATTATAAAAATTAAGTCAATGTTACGAAAGAAAAATAATAGCAATTTCATAATCATATTTGTAATTATGATTATTATCATATATTTTGCCAGTTTATTTTTAATTGTAAAATTAGTTGAATGAAATCGATGTTAATTATCATCATTATTACAAACTTTTAAAATTATAAATAAAAATCTTAAAACATTTTAAAATGTTTAATAATATATTATAAATATGAATATATTTTCTTATTTAAATATATAAAATAAAGCAAAAGGATGTAATTAAGCGCAATAAACTATATTAAATATAATAAATTATATGTAAAGATCATCAATAACGTTAAGTAGTTCCTACATCAATTATATAAATGCAATTTTATTAAATACACGCTAAATATATTGAAACAATACAATATTTATAAAAATATAAAACATATAATAATATCTACATTAAGAATTTTGAAGTGGAAATTTATTTAATTCTTAAGATGTAATGCAAATTATTCATTTTTCATCTAAAAATCGATTTATGTAAGTTTACAGTTTTATCTGTAAACTTACATAAACAGCATTACCAATCGTAAATAATGCAAAATATCAAAGGGCTATTGAGGTCTGTTGCATAATCATTCAAACTATTCTGAATTGTGCTATATGAAAATTCGGTAACAAAAAAAAACCCAACCTGAAATTTCAAAGTTATCCAATTATTTAGGTTATTCCACCCTTACTCTTTAACTATAACCTTTAACGAGAACTTTAACGAAGGAATTTCACAAAATACATGCATGTCTGTAAGGCGTATTGGAATTTTTTACACACGTGCCAATCGACCTCACCCAAAAGGAATCGGTTAATGAAAAACTGACCTTTATACCTACTTTGTGCAATTTTAAACGCAATCAAGAAGTATATAAAGGCCTGGCAGAAAATGATCATTCACACTCATTCCAATTACAATATGTTGTGCAAGGTAAGTTGATCTAGAAACAATTATATAGGATTAGATTGGTAATACTCTACAATTTACTGAAATCTGAAGTGGTTAATTTTCGTTTATAGATTGCTTTACTGTTAGCGTTAGCTGGCATAGCCGTAGCCGGCATTATCAGGCCGAGAAGGCTCCCACCACCACCACCTTATTACGATGATGGTCCATTAGGACCTGTCAAAGATGTAAGATAGAAGATTATAAGCTTAATATATAATTAATTAATTTTATATGCTTTCTTACGATATCGCATATTTTCATACTTTCACAGTACCGTGCTCCAAAACCATACGATTTTGGATATGAAACCAAGGATGAGTTTGGAGCCACTCAAAACCGACAGGAAAGCAGCGATGGTGTAGGAGTAAAAGGTTCTTACGGATACACAGATCCATTCGGTATCTTCAGACAAGTAGACTACATCGCTGACGAATTTGGTTTCCGTGCTAAAGTTAGAACCAACGAACCAGGTACCGCCAACCAAGATCCAGCCGATGTTCTTGTAGATGCTGATCCAGTCCCAGGACCAGTTGGACCTGTTAAGAAAGTTGTTCCTGTTCTTCCACCTCTCGGTCCTCGCGTCCGTGGACCTCCAGTTGTGAAAACCATTGTTAAAGATTATTATTAAGTGTATATGAACAGCGATACGGATTTCAATGACAAAGGAACTTAAATAACGTAAATAATAAAAAATATTTACGTTACTTTTGTTCCCTCTCGACTATGGTTGTGGCTTTGTATGTATCTATTTATTAAAATTATTTATTGAATGTATGTTTTGTTGAAAATAAATTATTTATAAACGACGTATTTCATATGGGTTAATTAAAAACTAACATTAATAACTATTAATTGGTGCAAAAAGTAATTGATTTTATATCCGCTCTAGAAAACAAGAAAAAAATTCTATATTTTTCATATAATTATCAGAATGAATTTATGGTGACAGTTACCTAGGTTAAACTAATCTTTTATCTGTGTCATTTATAAAAATAATAATAAACTGAATTATATGAAATAGATTCTGGACTTTCCAGTTGGCACTTTTTAAAAGAAATGCAGTGCTGGTAAACAACATCCCGAAGTGCTTGTAGGGGAAATGACTTCATCCAAGTATACTAGTTATGATAAGCAAATATGAATTCACTATTACATTTTTTTATTTTATAACGATTTTTTCAATGTTCTGCTGAAAACGTTGAAAGAATTTTTATATTTCCTAATGCTTTTTCATTTAAACTTGTCTGTCTTCATTTTTATCTATAAGTTGGGATATTTACGGAAAAATGTAAAAAAATAAATTGAAAAAGTGAGAATGAATTAATGTTTTTGTTTAATGTAAATGTTTGACGACGTCATTATATTGGATCTCATATCGATAAGAGAAATGACGAGAAAGGTATCTTAGAGAATTCACTTTCCTATTTTAATAGGAAAATATATTAAGTTAATAAAATATTAATAAGAACTGATGAAAAACACTTCTATCTTCTATTGAATAAAATTTCATATACGTCGTGTAGAATATCTGAAACTCGTATAGTAATTTGATATGAGATGATATCTTTATGAACTTATGGGAAATTCTGAATGAGCGTGTCGTAATGAGGCATTAACTTTCTACATAAATTATGTATAATTTCCATATAAGGAAAGTATCGAAACGATATATAGTATTCACAGTTATAATCCATTTAAGAATTCAATTCATTTATTTTGCATCTTCTCTAACATGTAAGACAGTTAAAGAGCAGACGAAACATTTCATACGCTCTTGTTACATTAACTGATTTAATATAGTGTACTAAAAAATAAGTGTAACACTTATCATCATCCCCTGCTCTAGAGCAACCATCACAAACTCATCCTTTCAAACTTTTGACATCTTTAGTCAGTCGGGGACCGCATTTAAAATTAATGCCTTTCGGAAAAGAGAGATGTTTTACAAGAGGGAAAGAGTCTGAAAAGTTGATTATTTTATCTATTTATATTTTTATTTCCTTGGTAATGTGTCTCAATTCAAGTTCAAAATTACGAAACCGTTTGTAAATGGTAGAATTTTTTCGATACCGCACTTTCACTTCGAACTTACAAATCGCTTATGTTTTACTGAATTTTAATATAATTTATTAAAATACTTTAAAGGGACTTTCAAATATTTTGTGAAAAAATAACTGTGATTTTTAATATCTACTATAAGCGCTTGAGACTATAATAAAAATTCAACGAGGACCTCATAAAGGTATAGCGACCGCAAGTTTGAGACCATTTTTCTAGAAAATTGTGAATAGTAGTTAACCATGTATTCTGATTTTTTTATATAGTCTTCTATAAGCGCTTGAGACTATAATAAAAATTCAACGAGGACCACATAAAGGTATAGCGACCGCAAGTTTGAGAACATTTTTCTAGAAAATTGTGAATAGTAGTTAACCATGTATTCTGATTTTTTTATCTCCATTTTTTATAATTTAAATGCAAAAAATTATAAATAGTAGTCATATATATATTAAGCAAATTAAACGTCTATATATATGAGATATTTTTAGGTTTTTTATTAGATATTTTAAATATCTAATAAGTTAATTTTATTTTTACAAAAATCATAGGAAATAAATATTTTACACAAATTTATTTAATTTCAAGACTAAAAATTTTTAAATTATATACATATATATATTTTAATTTCTATTATGTGTGCTTATTTTAACGGTAATTTTCCTATAATGTAGAATATATAATATGCAATAATCCTACAATTTAAATTATAAATAAATAAATAAAATTGTATAAAATACTATTAGAGAAATAATCAGAGCAACACTACGAAAACAATTCATATGCGAACGTCTTTAAACGCATAAATCGGCTTATTGTTGAATATTATGAATAATATTCTCTTATAATAATTTTATTTCGTTTTATAGTTATGGGGTCGCCCACATAACAGTAAATGGGCATGGTTTTGATTTGGATAGTAAATTTTGAATGACATAGCTTGCCCTCTGAACTACATACCCAGATTTACTCGTTCAGATGTAATTGGATTATACAGTAAGAGATATCAGAGAATGCCTTATACAACTGCCATGTCCTCTGTTGGTGATAACTGAAACTAAATTATTATTATTATTTTTTTTTTTATCATTTTTACGATTTAGCTAAGATTTCCGTGTATAAAAATTTTTATTTAAAATTTGTTAAAATCCGTTTTTTTTTTTTTTTTTTTTTTTTTTTTTTTTTTTTTTTTTTTTTTTTTTAATTACTCGAGTATTCATAAAAAAGATAAAAATACAATCGAGTATTCATAAAAAAGATAAAAATATTTCATAAATAAAGATACATTTTAAATCATATAAATATATATATATATATACACTTTTAAATAACAATATTATGATGTTAGGATGTTATAATTTTTATAAGTGAATCAACATAAAAATATATACACTAATAATATCGCAATAAAATATTTATATTTTTTAATCCCGAAAAGATTATCATCGAAATAGTCATTTTACTAATTAAATGATATCATGCGAATATTAAATCATCATTAAAATTTTAACATCAACATCAGCATGAACGTTTATATAAAAGTAATAATTAAACACTAATATTCATATAACAACAAATAATTCATGTATGAAAGTTTTATGCACTATATCGAGTAATGTTTAACTTTATATTGACATAAAAAATTCAATAATTTAATCAATATAATAAATATTTATTACATGTTTTATCGAGACTAATATGTACATATAGGATATCTAGATAACGAAAACAAAAAATATATATATATGAAAAAAATCATTTATGCATGTTATATCGTGATGATTCATATTACGAGGCGATTAGAATCGATAATTCAATTTGAAGATTTGTTTTAATTTTTCTTTCTTTGAGGAATTATTAAAAATTATAAATAGAATTTTTATGAATTAAAAATTGTCAAAACTATGTGCTATTTTCAGATTTTCTTTTAATTTCCTAAAATAATTTAGTGAAAGCAAATTTATATTGATAAATTGTTATTTTTAATGTAAATAGAGATAATTTTTATATAATAAAGCATAACTAATTGTTGAGTACACGATTTTCAATTATTTTTAAATATAAATTATAAATTAATTGATTATGTTAGAAACATCGAGTTGTTACGCTATCTACTGTAGATAAAAATTTATTACTTCATATTATTATTACTTTTTTAATTATTAATTAATCAAAAAGTTTTAAAATGTTTATTATCGAAATAATTCAAAAAATACTCCACCCATTATCCAGTTGTAACAATTTTTGTTTTTACTTTTTTCATTTTTAATCTTAATAGGGCATATCTCCATAACAGATACAGGTTACGTGTTTTTTCTTACTATAAGCAGATATTTTGTCCTTGAACTAGCAAAACTTAGATTTTTGTTTAAAATTCATATAAATTAATTTTATTGCTTAATATTTTGACTAAAATTTTTAAATCACGCCGAAATTATAATTTTAATATGCGCCCACCTCATAATTGATTTTTAAAAATATTATTAAATATAGATGAATTATGAATCCAAATAAATATTTAATTTAGACAGATATTATTCAACATAAGTTAAGATTCTGAATATAAATGTTTTCTTAGGAATGCTTCTTCATTGAATAGTGAAATTATAATAAAAAATGATGAATGTTATACATAACCATAAAGCACTTTATCCCCGGGGTGTTTATTAACAAGTCTTTAACTGACCCATAGAAGGGTGGATCTGTTTCTCCAATAAACTTTTTCGTTCACTCTCACTCGACCTCGCCCAAAACCTGATGAGAAATGGGATCAATATTTTTTTAAACATAACTTCAATGATATGTGAAGAGTATATAAGCTACAGCACATTTCACAATCGATATCTCACACCAAGGATGTATACCAAGGTAAAGTACAAGGATACTTATTAAATAGTCTTATATTATATAATTTAATTGAATTTTATATATTATGCAGGTATTGATCGTTCTCTTAGTTGCAACCGTGGCTTTTGCCGGACGTAGAAGGATTTATGATGATTACGGTCCACTTCCTTATGGTCCCCGTCATCCTCTAAAAGTTCTAGGACCACGTCCTTTTGACGGACCCTACGGTCCCCGTCCTTACGGACCCCGTCCTTATGGACCTCGTCCTTATGGACCCAAGGACGATTACGTAAGTTACGACGTTATTTCCATTATTTAATACAATTAAGCGTGATGTTTAACATTTGTTCTTATTGTAGTATGTGCCAAAACCATACGATTTCGGATACGAAACCGTTGATGAAGACGGAAGCAAACAAAACCGTCAAGAAACTAGTGATGGTCATGGTAGGAAAACTGGTAGTTATGGATATTTAGACCCATGGGGTACCTACAGACAAGTCGATTATATAGCTGACGAATTAGGTTTCCGCGCAAAAGTTAAAACCAACGAACCAGGTACTGCCAATCAGAATCCCGCAGGTGTAGAAGTTTTCGCTGATCAGCCATACGCCAAACCTCTTCCTCCACCAGTTAAAAAATACGGTCCAGTACCCTACTAAATATTTAAATTAATTTATTGAATGTATGTATCTCGAGTAAATTATTGTAAATATACAGTTTGTTTGTACGGAAGATTATTTACATTGTAAATAAAGGTGTGGTCCCGTTAAATTCTCTTATTTTTTATTTCATCAAAACAATTTCAGTTTATTTATCGGTATATAAATGTTTACATTATTATATATTTTAAAATTAATGAAAAAATGATTTGCCATACTAAAATATTAAAAAAACAAAATTGGAATGTAGCTTTTCGTGACACGCATCATTCGACTTCTTTATAAAAGTAACAGTTGTGAGTGTTTAATCGGATTTTTATCTAAATAATGCCAGTAAAACGTCTACTTATATACGATTTTGAACTAATTTTTCAATGTTATCTGTAACTCTAGTCCTAAATCGGATAAATGCAAACAGGTTATGTGTTCAGTCTTGAGTAAATACGGTCAGTCGTTTTATCTGGCCGTGGGAATTCCATCAGTTCTACTTTCTCCAACAGACACTCTTGTAGTTATTTTATTAAAATAATTTATTAAATACTTAGGAATAAAGTTATAAATTTAATTCTGTATTCATATATTTATGAAATTTTGTTCTATTACAAAGAATATCGATCATTATTATTAAACATAGAAATCCTTAAATTTTTTTACTATTTAAAAACATGATTTATTTAATAGAAAAAAGAAAACTTATTAAATAATAAAAATTGATAGATTTTATGAAAAAGCAAACAGAAACTGTATAAAATGGCATATATTTTTTTCCTTTCTTGTCCTTTTAACTTTTTCACTTAACCTCAATCGACGCAATCAACATCTTTGAGAAAGAAGGATAAACTGCATTTTACAGACAATGAAATTCTTTTGAAAAGAGACAATTTCCTTCACTGAGAATGGCCGTTTTGCACCATATTGATATTCCATGTATTCCCTATACAGACAATGTTGGAATGTTGTACAGACACACCCGGATAATGTACCCTGGACAACGATGCCCCAATTGCAATTCCCATCGGATTGTTTTTACTGCGACAATTTTCTTATTGTTGTTCGTCACAATTCTCAGATTATATTTTACGCTAGAAGTATATATACAGTCTATATAAGTAGACTGACCACAATTCTCTCAGACCTCTTTAACCCACTATGCTGAAGGTAAGTAGTTGTTTGCTCCTTTAAAAGTATCTATTCATTTTTCATCCAATGTTAACTGCCAGTTCTTCTACCGAAGATTTTAGTATTAACTGGCATGACTGCTGCTATCGTCGCTTATCCGCCTTATCAGAAAGTACCTGTTTATTACGATGCTCCTTATCATTCTATAAAGCACGATTATGTAAGTATACTTTTCATAGTCATTTTTTTAAGATTTAAGATAAATTATTTAAGCATAAAAATTTTCTCCTTAGCATGTACCTCAGCCTTACGACTTTGGGTACGAGACTAAAGATGAATACGGTGGATCCCAAAACAGACAAGAAAGCAGCGATGGCCACGGAGGCATAAAAGGCTCGTACGGATACACGGATCCGCATGGTATTTATAGACAAGTAGATTATGTTGCTGATGAGCACGGATTTCGAGCCAAAGTACGAACTAATGAGCCAGGAACAGCTAATCAGAATCCAGCTGCTGTAGGTGTTCACGCAGAACCACCTGTACCTGTACACCCACCTATACAGAAACTGGAACCTATACTCGAGCCTTATTATTGAGATTTCATTCAGGTTTTTATGCGGGATTCTTCTTTCTATGACGTCTTTTTTCCTCATTTCTTACACGGTGTATAAATTTAAGTATTGTGTCACGTAGTTCAATAAAGAGTCGTTTGTAGAAAGTATTGTCCCCGTTTTAAGGGTATTTTTTTAGGTTAATAACAATCAACGAAGTGCTGGGAGACATTATATTACATTACTATGTCTATCTGTAACTGTTTTACCTCGCAGGTATCGAACGAAAACGAAGACGAAACTAGATCCAATATATTTTTTATATTGTTATGTTAAATAAAATATATATATATATATTTCTTCTTTGTTTATTTGTTTGTTAATTTAATTATATAAATAACAATTTACGCAATTTTAGAAAATAGCATTTAAAAGAAATCATTTTTAGAAATAAGAAAGTAGAAAAGGGAACGCGTGATTTATCCTCAAAATTACTGCATTTTTAAAACGGTAATTTATTCTTCGCATAAATAAAAACTGACGCATAACACGCCGATAATTGCTAAAGGTGAAGATTCCGGAAGATTCTTAACTATATAACTATAAGAAGAGGTCAAAGGAGTGTCATAGATAACAATAGAAGTATTCTTCGATAATCTTTCGGTTAAAAAAACGTGATCTGAAAGCTAACTATATTTAGCAGTTACAGAGGGGGAGTAGTTGGCGTCAATGCTCTAATACAATTCCGGAATGTGGATGTAAAATCAAAAAATCATTCTGGAATTTATATTAATTAATAGTTATATCAATTACAATCGAACTGAAAATCGATTCTTACTTTTCTCTAAATGACATTTAAAATATTTGTTGACACTGGAGATAGAAAAATAATTTTATTGTTTTTCTAACAACTTTTATGATTAAAAGTTTTAACGATGATTACTGTTATGGCTTCTACTACGTGACTATATTATATTTAAAAACTATTTTTCGAATAATAAGTATCATTTTAATTAAGAACTTTCTGACATTTATATTAAAAAATAATAATAAATAAATAAAAATAGTTTTCGTTCCTGTTTTATTCGCATTAAATTCCAAAATGCCTGTCATTATACAGTAAAGATATATTACTTTCAAAAATCTTCACCAGATGGCGGGCTTTAATAATGAATAAATGACGACGTCATCTATTATTTTTTATTATTGCGTTTTTAATACTATCAATAAGCGAAAAAGAATTTTTTAACTAACACCGTTTCATAAAAAATTTAATTACGCTGATATATGCGATTTAGCAAAAACGCATTCCGTAAATAAATAGCACGGCAAATTTGTTACAAAATACGCGTCATTAAAAGTAATCGATCGATGATCGTCGAATGTCTTTCTAAAAATAAATCGCTTA
Organism: Olivierus martensii; assembly: GCA_000484575.1. Classification (NCBI taxonomy): domain Eukaryota; kingdom Metazoa; phylum Arthropoda; class Arachnida; order Scorpiones; family Buthidae; genus Olivierus; species Olivierus martensii. The sequence goes on from AYEL01080637.1 coordinate 26,090, forward strand.
CTGATTATCGATGGATATTTGATATCTATATAAACCATACGCAATTTCTGTATCAAATTTCCTTTTAATAGAAAATAAATTATCTTATCAAGGTTATCTAGTATATCTGTTTCCGAAAATGAGATAAAATTCAGCTATTGATAGCTTTATGCGGTCTATTTCGAAAATTATACATAATAGAACCTTTTATATGTTCGAGATCGTTTGACTATCCCTTAGGGCTTAGGAATAGGATATCATTGATTTAACTTTATCAGATTATAAGCATATTTACTTTCTATCTTCTAAACCATCTTTAGTGGATTTTTTTTATTACTCAGAGAAATGAAGTTTTTCTCCTTCAAAAGCAGATATCGCCTTTTATTTAATAAAAGTTAATTTTTATCAGTTTGTCTGCTATTATAATTATTATTATAGTTGTATTTGACGAATAGGAAATAGAATATATTTTGATGAATAGGAAGATTTGTATTAGTTCTAATGGCGGACTGGCAATGGTGTCAGCTTGGCCGATGATAAGTGGGTCCTGTGGACTCCTCATGAAGTAGACTCCCTTAAAAATTCTTATAAAAATTAAATGTAGCCTTATAGTTATGGATGAGTCCCCTTTGTCTCCTGGCAACCAATATTTTTACACGCAATCCGCCACTGATTAGTTCTATTTACATTTTTAAAATAAAATTAACACAACTTCCTATTTGTCAAAATTTATTCTATCGATTTTCATTAGTATGAAACATTGACTTTTTAAAGTTTGAAATGAGTTAGAAAATTTTTTTATATTCTTCTATCAACATCCATTCTTTGAAATGGATGAAATTTTATATATATTGTATATATAAATTATCTTTCTCTCTTTCTCTCTCTTTTTTCTGAATATTATTGTATTTGTGCTTATATCTTTATATTTAAGTACTATATATGTAACTGTTTCTCAAGCAGGGTTACACGGAACCATAAAGTTCCATGTGAGATCTCTAGGCAAAACATCTTCTTTGAAAAATAAATAAGCATTATTTATTTTAATTTTGCGCACTATGTGAAAAGGAAAAACTGAAATTTTTCCATTCACACTACTGACTTGTATTAGAATTGATACCCGTTATAGGGGGAAACCACACAAAAAAAAATAAGTTGGACAAAATAAACTGATTCATAGAAAAAATCATTCTCTATTAGAACGAGCATTGACAATTATTATTAGATTAGTGCATTTATAACTTATTTCATGCTAATGAGCATATAATTTTTATGTAGTGGTTCCCAGAGACATGAAAATTATTTAGAAGGTTCCTTCGGAATAAAAAGATTGAGAAAAGCTGATGTATATATATGCTTTATATCTATTTATACATTTATCGGTACTCCTCACTTAACACACGATCTACCTGTTTAACGACTGCTCGAACTTACGTCCGAGCTTAAGACTATTTTTTTTAATGGAATATTTGGTTTCTTATACGCATCACTTACGACTTTTGTTTGTAATTTCCCCGCACTCGTAGTCTGAAAATTTTTTACTGTACTTTGTTCATAATTAAGATATAAATTTTTAATTTGAAATTTGTTTCCAATATTTTAATATAGGAACAAGTTTTTCGCTTACCGACCAATTCGTTCTACGACCGAGTCGTGAGAACGAAATCCAATCGTTAAGTGAGAAGTACCTGTATTAATACAACAATTATACATATTTACTTAAATGAAAAACAAAAATTATATTTTTCATATTAGAATATTAGAAATTAGAATGCTTTATACAGACTACTTTAGAATTATAATAAATTGAATTTTTCTGCATTTTAACATAAATCAAGTGATAAAAATTCGAAATATCTTAAAATTTAATATTTAATAAGAATTTATTTTCAACGTATTTAACAGATTAAAAGTTTTAAAATTTTAAAAATAAAATTGAATGAATAAGATCATAAATATAAAACTGTACAAGGAAATATTGCCAAGTTACACATGTTTAATAGACAGATCTAATCCTAAATTATTTTTTAAGATATTTATGCATTTTTACTTCCTGATATAAATATAATATTTAATTTTTGATTCTATTCATTCGTGAAATAAGACAAAATATAAGAAAATTAGCTAACTGTTGATTCAATCTGATAAAACTCCGACTTATGCAGGTATATAGATAAGAACTTACACTTGTTCCTATTTCTAGAGGGAATGTTGTTTCGCTATTTCGATATGTTTTATATATATATAATGTATTTTTATATACAATATATTTATTTTAAGATTAATCTAGACATCTATAAAAATTAAATCGGCTTAAGCATTCGAGAGAATTGAGAATCGAATGTTCCTCTTGTGAAATACATAGCTATTTTTATACGTCTTAAATAGAAAAATCTATTTTTTAAAATATATAATTTGTCCATTAGTAAATGCATTATGAATTCCATTTTCAGACAGAATGCATGAATTTCTTTTTGAAAAACACTAGCACACCGAACAACCTTGATCTCCTCTTATTCTGTTTGAAATTGTTAATTTAAACGTTAATTATTTAAATTATTCTTTATATATTATTAATAAATATTCAGTCGTGATAGACATTCAACAGTTGTGAGGATAAAGAAAGGAAAAAGTCATTTTCTCGCGGGCGAAACTTAAAAGAAAATTAGTGGAGAATGAGGTCAAACCATTAAAAATTACCATCTGAAGCCCTAATTACAGAATTTCCAAGTTAAATCAGTTTTCTGGTGAATCGAGAGCGATTTTTCCCCTTTCATAACATTTATTAAATCAAAATTTTTAGAAATTTGTATACATATTTCTCTTTTTGGCCACTTCATACTCTTTTTTTTATATTACTTCAGGGACCGAACGAATATTCCTGAAGATTCGAAATTTTCCTTATTTGCTCGAAAATAAACTAATCCTAGTCCTCTACTACCCTACTTTCGGGAATACAGTTCTAATCTGATGTCATTATTTAGCATTCCAAAACAATGATGAAAGCAATATCTTAGGGCAGAGAACATAGAAATTGAAATCTAACCTTCTAGTAAATCTTGTAGTAGTCAATGCCAAGCTTAAGAGTTAATGATAAATAATTAACACAGTCGTATCTGAATAACACCCTGTCTCTTCTTACCTGCTGGGCCAGGTCACCAGATGCTCATAAATAGTATTCTCCTCCCACATTGTCCTGTTTAATTTTTTTAACATGACACCTCCACCCTAACCTGAGAAATTCTATAAAAGCCATGATAATTTCTAATTTTACATAATCATCACCATGTGGCTTCGGGTAAGTATTGTGTTTATTTTGAAGCTCGAAAGTTAAGTATTTAAAATATTTTATTACTATTATATTTTTCAGGTCGTGCTTGTTTTAGTAGCAATAAAATCTTCCTATTGTGTAGAATATGGAGAAAATAATGCTGAGGTAGCGCACAACAGGGTTGCGAGACAGGAAGAGTACATAGCCGATCCCTATGTAATATTTTAATCTTTCATAAATGATTATTTATTAATATAGTATTCTAATGTATCTGAAATTCTTTAGGATGAAAAACCAGATCCATATAATTTCGGATATGAAACGAAAGACGAATTCGGAACTACTCAAACTCGACAAGAAACTGGAGACCAATCTGGTACAGTTAAAGGTAATTACGGTTACGTAGACCCTTTTGGAGTTTATCGACATGTAGAGTACGAAGCTGATGCTTACGGATTCCGAGCAAAGATAAAAACCAATGAACCTAGTGCTTCTAACCAAAATCCAGCAGACGTTACATTTCTGGTTGAAGCACCACCTCCGCAGGTAGCGAGTGCAGCAATTCCTCAAATTTTCGAGGGTCAGCAACCTATTCGAAAACCATTAAGACCTCCCGTTGTCCCGAGGCCTCAGCGACAAAATTCTCCATCGGGTACTACAATTACAAGATTAGTGTATCCTACACACGCCCATCCTATAGTAACCAAAGTAATTACTCCAGGAACTCATCTAGACGGACATCCTTCAGTTACTAAAGTGATTATCCCAGATGCTCATCCTCCTCACGTATCACAAATTTTCGATAGTCGTCAACGTGTAAGGAATCCCGTTTTACCAAGACCTCAAAGACAACTGAACCCTTCTGGAGACTCTCATAACGTATATCCATATTCTCAACCTTTAGTTAAAGTAATTACTCCCGAGGAGCCATCTTCGGCAAATAACCCTTCTGGTAACGAATCAAATTAACAAGGACTGAAAAATCAGATACGAAACAATATGATACAATTTAATGTTTAATATGCTGGATTTTTGGTATAAATCCTATACGGTGTTTGGTACTTTATGGGCTAAAACAATTATTTATTGTATAATACGATAGATTAAATAAAATATTTGCACAACTAAACAGTACTTTGATTTATTGTTAAAACTATTAAATATATATTTAATGATTTATTGCAAACCTTTAATATTAAGTTAAATGTCATTTAGCAAAGTGATGATGACATTTCAATATAATCTAAAATCTATTTAAAAAAAAGACGTTATAAACACCATTATCAGTTTCTTATACCAGGATATAAAACATTTAAAATTAAATATTTCGATGAGATAAAAAGTAGTAGAAATAAAAAAAGTCTTTAGAGCTTTCTCTTCATTCGGATTCAAAGATGCATGAAGGGCTTCATCCAACCATCAAATATTATCAGCAAAATCAATGACTATAATATTTTACCAGCGGGAATAATTTCCTAAATTTTCGCTCATTACCTCAATTATTGCAGTATATTGCTGATTTTTCGCCAAAGAATTCAAAATTTTGATGCCTCCGGCATGTTCCATATAAAAGAACTATGTCAGTAGAAATAGAGAGATGGATGAACCTTTCCGCAAATTTATCTATAATTTAGGTTATTTTTTCACATATACTATAATTATTATAGAAATTTGCTTCATTAAAGTATCTATGAATGATATCTGATCTTAACCTATAACCTCGAAATTAAATTTTTTTCCAGATAAGTTATTGTTTAAAGCTAAAAAAGTCAATTCGAAAAATTTGACGAAGAAAAAATGAACATCTAATGACAGTTTTTGTTGTAGTATACTAATATTTTTTGTACATAATGTGCAATTTTTTATGTATAGTTATGTCAATGACATGAATGGAGTTTATTTTAAATATTTATTTCATTTTAAGTGAGACAAGGATGTTTCCGCTAATTCCCACATTCGGAACTTATCAAGCGTGAAAAGGTTAATCAACTTAACACGTTCGAAAAGACTATATGCAAAATTTTATTGAGGGGATGAAAATGTCTTGGGATTTATTATTTCACCAGGAAATGTCCAATTAAACACTGATACGAAACTTCGATAGGGGTTAATGTTTTTATCGATATTTATTAATGCGTAAATCAATAACACGAAAATCTGTAAAAGATAAAACCAGTTTGATACAAAACGCGATTCTTGGCGAAAATTAAAAATCTTCATCGTGATGTTTTCATCAATAAAAAGGTTTATTGGATATGATGCAAATATATACAATACACTAGTTACAAAAATAAGCTTCTTTTAATTAGTTCGTTTCAGCTATAATAATACACGCGTCTGAATTTAACAGCGTTTTCGACATCGTGTATAACACCAGATTAGAATGTGTATCTAGAGAGTTATCCTTTCTCGATGCTGTTCTAAATTAAGATATTCACCGAAGCGTATCGATTACTTTCTCAAAATAGAGAGCTGGATAGTATGCACTTGTTCAACCATTTTAATCTGATGTGGACTTGAATCACTCTTCTTTTTTCATTAGTGCTGTTTTTAGGCAATAGCCTTAGCGCTTTCATCAAGATAATTCCATTAACTCCGCCCTATTTTATCGAAGACTAGGTACGGTTCTGTGCATCATATTCGAAATCTGAATGACCCAGAAAAAAACGAACTTACTTTGTACGATTTCTGCCGTGATGGATATGGTTTGGTGAGCACATATATATAGTCGGTATATAAACAACGACCAACTCCCTGCAATCATAACTATTTTGTCGAAGCTCTCTACAGCCACACCTAATATGTACTCCAAGGTAAGGATTATAAGCATTCTACCGACAGTAGAGAGTTTTTGCCATCAATTCTTAATCGATATTTCTTTCAGCTTTTCGTACTAGCTGGGATAATTACCGTGACTTTAGCCGAAATCAGTCTTCATCACGTAAGTATTCATTCTTCTTACAATCATATTTATCTAGTTATACTTTAATTGTTTGCCAATGTTATTCATTTAGTTATTTCTTTAGTTTCAAAAAACTATTTTTGAAAATAGTTCTATTAAAATAAAATAATCTGTTATAATTTTATTTACAGTATTATCCTCAGCCTTACGCTTTCGGTTATGAAATTAAGGAACCGCACGGAGGACAATGGAGAAAGGAAAGCAGTGATGGACATAAAGTCCACGGCAGTTATGGATACGTAGATGCATGGGGCATCAAACGTCATGTCGATTACGTAGCCGATAAACATGGATTCAGAGCTAAAGTAAAAACCAACGAACCTGGAACATCCAATGAAGATCCCGCTCACGTTAAAATGGATTCCGACGCTTACAAACCTCACGGACATTCGTATCAATTTAAAGGTCATCACTATTAAATCTGTATTGATATATGTTTTTATTTTGCAAATTAATGGAGACTATGTAACGATTTTATGTACAAATAATTATTATGTTCATAAGCTATTTTGTATAAATGATTTTAATTTGTAAATAAAGTGCTTTTCATTTTAAAAATGCATTCTTATCTATGTTTAAGAATTCCATATAAAATATTATAATAAAAAAAAATTGCTTTTATTTTTTTAATATAAAAAATACAAGCTAACTTTAAGTATTGCAGAATGTTTATACAATTATTTTTTTTGTTCTTCCTTTAGTTAGCATTTTCTATTGAATAATTTTGTAAGTTACATAAGAAAACTAGGCTATCATCGAGACTGATAAGATGAAGAGAAAGATTTAGTAATTTTATTTATTATAAATTTTACTAAAGAATTTTTCTTGATAAAAGACTTTCAGAAAGAGACGAAATTATATACTCCTCCGCATTGTAATATACCATTAGAGATATTATACATCCTGAAGCTGAGAATAGTCATGAACATATCATAGAATAATTGCATCATATTCATACCAAAACGTGACTCTCAATTAATAACGAAAAAGTCAGTTCACTGACATATCTTTCAACAAAAGTTTTCAAGCATTTATTATCTCTTTTGTAAACAATGTAAACTCCAAATAGGAAATCTTTACTACATAGCATTGTCCTTTCACTCATTTTATTTTAAATAAAAACAAGGAAGGATTATAATCTTAACTTTGATAATTATCTTCCATTAAATTTATATACTTGTACCGAGTTGTTCTTTTTAATTTCGCACATTAACTAGTAACTCGTATGACATATAAAACCACTTTGCTAATTTTTCACCAATGAATGGTTTTTGTAAGACACCTGTCGAGTGAGAACGGAAAAATTCAAAGTTTTCGATATCGGTGTGTATAAGGTGCAACATTCTCTCGAATTCTGGTTACAAGCTATTTAATTATAAGTGTTGCAGCGTAAACTGTAATTACGTTGCCTAAATATTTTGTCGGAATTCCTGAACGAGTGAAAGTAGCTTTCCAACATGTCTTAAAGTAACACAGACTGTGTTGCAGACAGAATTTCTTTTACTTCCTATGTCAATGGACGAGAAACTGGGTCAGATAGGGTGAATCTATCTAACAAAGAAAAATGTCATGACGTAATTAAACTTTCTTGTAAAACATTTTAAAGTAGAAAACGCCTTTGTTTTATTACATATCGATATCATTTTTTAAAATTATTTTTAATGACAATGTCGTTCGATAACTTAAAAACAATCGATCCAATTTGAAAAGGAAAATTAACAAGGAAAAAAGAGACTGATTTGCAACTTATTGTATTATTCTATGCAACAAACATAAAATTGTACATTAAATTATTTTAAAGTAATCATTTAGATTTAAAAATGAATCATGCTTTAGAATCTACATTGTGTGTGTAAGTACTTTTCTATGCATTCTTTTTCTTTTTTGGATAATCTTTCTAGTAATTTTCTAAGGAAAAAAAATTAAGTAAAATTATACTATTTACATTAAGTAATTTCTCTTTAAAAAATACTAATTTTACAGCATGTATAAGTAAGTAATAGAAGAACGAACACCATTCAAGTGGAAAAATATCAAATGTTGCGACATTAACTGGTATGAGGGAGTGACTTTGACCTAAAGTTATTTAACAATCGCTAATTTATTTTTAGTTTTAAAAGAATTCCAATTACGCGCATAGTTAAATAAGCAAAATTAATAATCTATTAAAGAAGAAAAAACTTCCATCTGAGATTGAAATTCGAGATTATATAATATATCTATATAATTGCGTTATTATATAATCTATTTTTTTGCGTTAAATAATTATTATCTAGTGCAAAACGCATTATCGCACAAGAAAATCGGTTTATTAGAATATCGAATGTAAGTATCGATTTAGGACAAATAAATTAAAAAGTTCACTCAACAACTAAATTTTGCTTTTTAGTTGTTTGCTATATATTTCGATATAAAAAAAGACAGCATATTGTTATAAAAGCATTGCGCTTATTTATTGTTGCGTATTCGATACATGGATTCGGGTATAGTCTGTATAAGCTTGGAGTTTTAGTCATCAAAATAGTGAAGTAATGTACGATTATACACAAATTACGTTCGTACTGATTATAATATTCACTATATTCTCTGTCGATGCACTATGGCACTTTAAAAACGAATTTGGAATGCCTTACGGATGGCGTCAAGTAAGTTCGATTTTAAACTAATTTATTATGTGTAATAATCGTAGGTAAAAATTTTTAATTATATTTACTAAGAAACCTGTACAAGTGTACGACTTCGGTTACGATATTAAAGATAAGTTTGGAAACAAGCAATGGAGAAAGGAGGGGAAAAACAAGAAAGGAGAAGTGATAGGAAGCTACGGTTTCGTTAATGCTAACGGAATTCAAAGATTTGTTAATTATATAGCGGATGATAAAGGATTCCGAGTGAAGATAACAAGTAACGAACCAGGGACTGCTAATCAACATCCGGCCAACGTACATATGTTGACGGAACCCATAAGATTTAGCAAACCAGTGAAGTAATGTTGTAAACATTTTTTTTTTTTAATAAGATTTTACGATGTTTGCAATAATGAAGATGCACCACCTCTCATTACGTCACCCATCAACTATTCCATCGTTATTTATTAAATAAACCTCTATATTATTCAATGCGAGTGATGATGTGACATTTATTATTCTTTTAATATGGGACATCCATACAATTTGAAGATCGTAAATTTGTATTTTTTGTTTTTTAAATCGGATTAAAATTGTATATATAATATATATAGATAATATAATATAATAAAATCGAGTCAAACCGGTTGAATTTACGGTTAAGAAGCAAACTCAAATGATTTCCATTAATAAAGATTAATGATAAATACTTCCGCATCGTAAATGTGATAATTTTTAAAGATTCGCTCGGTGAGTACATATAAGGAAACTATGACCTGGTTTTTCGCATACAGAGAGCATTTTAAGAGTTACTTGTAAAAATAATATATTAAAATAGATTTATAAGTTCTTCTCTGCTTCTTTAAGTCTATAAATATAATAATTCTCAAGGCCATATTATTATTGAATAACGGAAATTAATATGCACATATATTTTTATATATAGTATGCTAAGTTATTTTTAGAACTTCAGCTATGAGGAACATTCCAGTTTTAAAAATAAATAAAATAACACGTGTAATGCGTTCAATTTTTAAACTTATGCGCGTCTTAATAGCGGCAATTGATATTCAGTATATAAACCTAAAAGGTGAAATATGTCGTGTTGCGCTTCATTTATATCTCTGTCGAGTTACGTTGAAAGGAAAACAAGTACTTATTTATGTAAAACGGGTTAAATTTACTTATATACTAACGATAGCAATCTGACCAATGTTATTCGTTAACTCTCTGTTTAAATCTATATGAGAACTACGAGAAATCGCAGCCATTTTCACTCAGAGTTCGTAAATTAGATCTTCTCCAACCTGGTATTAAGTCCATTAATCACGTACGCTGCTTAACCTTTAACATTTCGGAAGATTAATGACATTTTTGAATTAATATAAAAAGAAGCCGCAATTATATATTTGAATGGCGTATACGATACAGAATAACATTTTTATTTGTTTTAAATATTATATTCCAACCTATATCAAACATGCTGTTATTAAAATCACGTCTCAAATTAAAAAATATAAATAGATATGAACCTATAATATTATCTTATACTTATTCCATGTTAAGTTATGTTTATTTAAAAGGATTTTTTTTTTTATTTAATAATGTAGACGTATTGTAGGACTTCTTATAGCAAAGTTGTTAGCAGACTACGTATAAAAACCTAATTTGTTAAATGACTATATTTCGTATTTTGAACCGAATAAAAGTGAAATGTTCAATTAAAAAATTATATAACAGCAAAAAATACGTAATATATATATATATGAATATTGAAAATTTTAATGCTTGATAATGAACCAATAACTAAAGAATTTGCATAATAATTGAGATAAAATAAACAACATTTTATATAAATGTTATTACAGAAAGTAGAGTATAAATTGTATAATAAACCTGTAAATTAATTTAAATACTGTATTTTGTTGAAAATTATATGTTAAGCTTCAAAACATTGTACGGGAGTAATGGAGTAATGCTATATATTATGAAGTGATACGAATGAATAAAATGAACTTTAATATTTTTCATCTTAGTATATTCTTAAAAAATAATATATTATTTGAAATAAATAAAGTAGTGTGGTGATAGAATTCGAGTGCATACATGAATATAAACTGATATAATTTCTACTTAAGTGCGAAAGGTTGAAGAATTGTATAATTTTATCTTACTTTTCGAAAAAAAAGTGAAACTTATAAGATCTTGTGGTTTGTCTATTTCTGTCTCTGTTTTTCTATTAATAATTTTTCAAGTAACAAGTAGATTTTCACCAAATCCAATAGTAATGTTCTGATATTAAAATGTAATTTTAACGCCGCATTATTATTTGTCTAGCTTTATCTTTTTAAAAATGGTACATTCATACTTCTGAGTTCTTTTACTAAATATTGAACTATTTTTTGGATTTTTATCATGTACATTTTGAATATCGAATTATTAAAGACGATCTCGACAAGATATCGAAGATTTTTCCTAGTACCTTTTGAACTAATGATTTTTATGAAATTCAGCCGAGCGTTGTTCTTTTTTTTCTATGTTATATGTCGATTTTCAGATAGAGATTACCTTAAATGATGGAGCCGTTCCAATGTCTACCATGGCCTGGCCACACACGTGGTGGGATCGGTGGTCAGATGAAGGATGGTATTCAACGGACAGAATCGGAATTCTTTTCGACGAAATATGAAGGTGTGGCATTCGGAATTAAACCGGAAATTCCAGAATGGAAGAACAACACACTTCCACGCGAATGGTTAGGACATTAAAATCGAATTTGAAGTATGATTAACTGCTCACCTACTCATCCATTTAAAAATGGAGAACATTCGTCACGAAAGTTGGGCTGCTAAAGACGATTTGTTTGGTTAGTTTTAATTTTTACTTTTAGAGCCCATCGCAGACTTCCATCACGCATGGTGGGGTCAACAGGAAGGTTAAAGTGGGGCTGGGCCCGGATCCTCTCGAAAAACTGGAGGAACTGTGGGATCCGAATCCTTCGAAGTGGTAAGCGACTGCTTTACCACGTATCCATCCGACAGACAAGATGGCATATATTTTAATTCTTTATCTTTAATCACTTAAAACTAGAGGATATAATTTGAAAAGTATGCGATTATTTTTTCTAGAACCGCTTGTTTTATTCAATAATAAATAATTTAGATTTAATTTAGATTCGTCCGGATAAATAAAAAATTGATATTAATTCAAAAAGACCAAAACAATTTTGAAATAACAACGGCACTTATAAGATTTTATTTTTGATTAAATGTTTGTTGCAATAGCGTGAGATATAAAACTGTACTAAATAAACTATACAAAAACAATAAATTAAATTTATAAAAATTTATTTTATTTTATTTAAAAAATATGAAATAATTCATGTATATATATGAAAGAGAAAAAAATTAAATACTTATAAAATGTCACATTTATATGATGAAAACATGTTTTAATAAATGAAGAATATTATCGAGGATCATTTAATATTAAAATAATCTTATTTAGTTATTTTCAAAGGATAAATATAATTAAATGTTAGAAAAAGAAAAAAATGCTATATTTTATATTTTGCTTGAAGCTAAACATGATTTACGTTATTTAGAATAATTATTTTTAAATAGAAACTTTATATATTACTGTACTCGGTAACATTGATTAAACTTATTGTATATTGAAAATAGATAACACTTATCTTTTAATATATATTTATACATGTTTGTATGTGAATGCATTACCGTAAAACTATCTCTAACGTGAACCTGCGTCAAATTTACTTTTGTAAAGTTTATTTAATATTATAGCTCATATTAATATTAATTGTTAATATTCTTGTACTAATATTTAATTTTCGTTCCTTTTATTAAAACATATACGAAAACATGTAATAATAAAAGGAATTAATAAAAAGCAAATATCTCGTACAATATGGTGAAATATATGTATGAGATATTTTATCATCAATATTATCCTTTTTTCTCTTTTCGTACATATACATTAGGTCCCAAATATAATAAAAATCGAAACAGATATCGGAAAAATTTTGAGAGTTATAATGAAAATGTTGAATAAGTCATTTAAAATTAATTTCTTAGACTTTTATCCTTGTTTTGAATTCTGAAATAACCAGGTTAAATTTGAATGTATGGAAACTGGACCAATAATTTGGAAGTGGGACAAAACAATTTTTTCGTTAAATATTAAGTGACGTATTGTTTTTTATGATTTTTTCATACTGAATTCAGAAATATTACTGATTTTGTCCGATTTAAATTGCAAAACGATGATTTTTTGTTAACATTTTTTCTGAAAATTATTTAAAAAAGGAAGAGGTGTATGGTTCTTAGAACCTACTATAAATTCTCACGTATATGTGATATGTTCGACTAGATATGGATTTATAGCTCTGGCCCAGTTAGATTCTTTAGATTATTTTTTGAAGGTTTTTATATTATCAATCTCCTCGAAGATATGTGACAACGATCTAGGTGGGATTTATCACGGGCTGATCAGATCTGCTTTGGGTAGGTCGAATGGGGATAATGGGCAGGGTCTGGACCTCTCTAAAAAAGCCTGAAAATATGGGACCTGGAATTGATCCTAGGTTTTTCAAATAGAAGACAGATTTCTTACCATGAACCATCTAGCCATATTTATACAGTATACAGGAATCTCTTGATTAGCGCGGATTTGAATAATGCGGTTTTGATTAGTGCGCAAAAAATTTGAGACTATCCCTTAATATATGCAGTGCCAAATTTTATTAGTGCGCTTCAACAAGTGACTTTTGTTTTTGTTTTTTTGCAAACTCTCTGAAGCGTTGGAACTGAATTTCCGGAATTGTAGTCTACATATTTAGAGTCTTTTGTTTTTGTTTTCTTGCAAACTCTCTGAAGCGTTGGAACTGAATTTCCGGAATTGTAGTCTACATATTTAGAGTACTGCAATAAATTTATTTATTTATTTATTTATTTTAATTCTGTTAATATTACGACTTTCGTCATCTAATTGTTATATTTTAAATTCGTTCATAATTTTATTTATTATTAAATTTAGCATGAATGGCAACTACTTAATAATAGGCATTACAATATTATATAGTCAGACTTTCCAATACTCGATGTCTACGGACGTGCAATTATTTTTTACAAAATTTATGTAATTTTGAAAAAAAATAATTTTTTTATGAAAAATAAATTTTAATTCTTACTATAAATTTCTAAATAACTATACATATTCCTCAATGATTTAAAGTGCCTGTAATGCAATATAGATACTTTTTGAGAGAGAGAGAAAAAAAATACATGTTTATAATTTTGATATTTTCCAGGATTCATTATAATTATTCTCATTGGTTTTTTAGTTTGATTAGTGCGGTTTTGATATATACAGTGTATTGCGGGGATTTATTAATCGCACTAATCAAGGGGTTCCTGTATATTTTTATATGCTAAATATGTGCTGTATTAAGTGTGTAACCTGTATATATATATAAGATATGTATATAACATAAAATATACTTATATTTAATATATTTATATAGGATCAATAATATATAGGTCCTTTATATATATTCCTACCATATTATCCTACGCAATAAAAGTTTTTCAAAAATTAGAATTGATGCACCTGAACTACTTATGAGAACTAACTTATACTGTATTTGATCAAAATTCATATTTTAAATAATCTCATTCATGAATTAAAATCATTTTCTTTGGCACATTTAATAATTATAGGCCCTACTTCTGATAGGATTTTATTTTTGATTGGCATTATGCGAATTTTATTTCAAACAAAACTGATGATTATCTTCACTCTCTTTTATTTCTAAGAAAAAAATTTATTAAGATTTACTTCTGATAGGATTTTATTTTTGATTGGCATTATGCGAATTTTACTTCATACAAAACTGATGATTATCTTCACTCTCTTTTATTTCTAAGAAAAAAATTTATTAAGATTCTTTTTCGCATTCTGCTGGTGTCTACCAACTGGACTGTTTCCATCACTTTTATAAATACTATAAAGGTGATTTAAACTAGATTTCTTATTAAGTGTTAAATTAGGAAAGAAAAAAAATACAGTATTGATTGCTGATAGGATTTCATTTTAGTGTACAATATTTTACTTTTTATATTTCCAGTTCGACTTTTTTTAACATTTAAATTTTATTAATTTTTAAATCATTGATATTTAACGGACAGGCCTATTAATTCGAAATTCATCGATATTGCATTTTTCATATTTTATATTACCGAAAAACATTATCTTTAGGCATATTTATCGATAAACTTCGCAGAGGTCTGTTATTAATTAAAATATATTTTTAATGTTTTAAAGAGTAGTTTAAATTTTGTAAGCCTTTACATATATTTACATATAAACTTATATATATATTTAATTTTAAATGTCCTAGCAACAATAGTTAAATGTTGCTTTTTTTAATGGTTTTACTCATCATAAAACTTTAGAAGTTTATTAAAAATCGTCATATCATTTTATGTTACCACGAATTTTATGAACCCCCAAAAAATTACCATTAAATAAAAATTAATCTGATTCTATGTGATATAGAATCATTAAAAGTAGAAATCGTTACTAATTTTAAAATGTTATAAAGGTTTCCAGTTGAAGATCAAAAGCTTAAGCAAAGATAAAATTTGTAATTAAGAATTAAATAATAAGTAAATTATTGAAAACGTCTTGAGATTATTTAATATTTGAAGCGAAAAAAAATCATGAATTATTATTTCTCTTTTCTTTTTACGTATTTTAAAACGCTTTATATATAATAATATTAATTTTTTTATTATTTGAAAGAAAATCTTGTTCTAACGAAGGTCTTAACTAATAAACTGTCGAATAATATTTGACGATAAAATTTTATTAACCAAACAGCTCAATAAATTTTTGATTTTTGGAGATTATTCAAAATTATCATTATTTTTACTAAATACATTATAATGGCAATTCGACTACGTACAGTTAAGTTAATGTTTTGTATAGTAAATCTCAAAAGTGGCATCAAAGTATCGACAAATGATGTAGTCATGATATTGCCATCTAGCGATGAATATTTAAATTAAAATTAACAATATTATAAATACAATAATACTGTATTAGATTTCGTATTTGATTTAATAAATATTGCATTTGCTTAAAAATCTCTCTTAAATAATAAAAATATACATTTGATTTATTTTAATATAAATAATGAAGTTAATCAGACAAAGTTTAACTCTTAGATATTTTTTTCTTTAAAAGCAACTTAAACAACAATTCCAAATTTTTACTCTTTCTTAAAATTAATATAATAAATTTATAAGCTTACCTCTGATGTGAAAATTTTTGATCATTCTGATTTTTAGATATAAAATTCATCACAATATGGAAAGAATTATTGTACTGTATTTTTATTTCAATGTGAATAATTTGAAGTATCTCGACCTCCGAAAATCCACGTAATCATAATATTGGCTTAAGCTAAAGTTAGAAATAAAAGCCAAATTTACTAAACATCGTAAAACAGATTATCATTTAGAGTAATTTCTGTTTAATGCAGGGTATCATCTATTTATTTAGGTGCGTTTGAAAGGTTAAAAGGTGAACATTACTGGATGGAAGGTCAAGAATGCGAGTTATAACCGCCCACATATATGCGCGCAAATCTAAATTTTACTGAGAAGTTTTTGATCATTCACCCTTAACTTCATATCTTGCATATTAAAAGATCACCTTTCACCCTTTTTAAAAAAATCTAGCTAAGCACTAGTTTGTTACATATGATTTCTGGTTGAACGATAGTTACCATCATATGTCAAAATGCTTTATAAAATGGACGAAAAAATAATGATATCATTTGGAATAATGGGATACGAGAATACAAATAAGAATTCTTGAATGCAATATGTGAGAGTAATGGTGGATAACATGAGATTCATTTAAAAGAATAACATTTTAAGTGAGATATAAAACTGTAATCTTGAAAAATGGAAAAGTTTTTCACTTTATTTGAATATAAGGATAAAATGACTTTTAAAATTTTAGAAGTTTATTAAAATTGTCATATCATTTTATGTTACCACGAATTTTATGAACCCCAAAAAAATTAATCTGATTCTATGTGATATAGAATCATTAAAAGTAGAAATCATTACTAATTTTAAAATGTTATAAAGGTTTTCAGTTGAAGATCAAAAGCTTAAGTAAAGATAAAATTTGTAATTAAGAATTAAATAATAAGTAAATTATTGAAAACTTTTTGAGATTATTTAATATTTGAAGCGAGAAAGATTAACGAAAATGCAAACTAATCAGAATGCATTATGTTATATAATCGCACCTGTATACTTTTGACAGATTATAATGGATGAACAAGATAATACAATAATTTTTCTGAATTTTAAAATGAATTTGAATCTGGAGACAATTTTTATTATTTGATTTAATCGCGGATTTAAAAAAACATCTACTAAAATTTTATTTATCTAACTTGTAAGAAGAAATATTAAAATTAGTCTAATATTTTAACATCTCTTTTTTAGTCTAGGTTTATAAAATCGCCATTTGTCTCTGTTAGAGTATTTTGAAAATTTAGCCAAGTTAAATCAAATTTTTATGGTATCTGTTAGGCAAATAACAGCTCCAAACTTTTCGTATAGATCTATGCATAAACTACTTCTTTGAACAGATTAATTAACAGAAATTATTATTTATTAAAAGCAAAATAAAAAAATTGCACCTTCTAGGTTAAATTGATGAGACTTATCTTCTAGAATTATTTTATTGTGTTGTATAAATTTATATTTATTTATAAATGTTCCATTCATATTTTTTAAGCTTATTATGGTCATCTTGATTCCATCGATTATGGTAAGATCAATTAGACAGACCAAAAAAAGTAAACATATTGTTTCACCAATCAACCCTGGAATTTTTATGATAATACTGTTTAACGGACGAGTTGTTCCCTATCTGGAAGACTCGATTTACCAGAAAACTAAGAAAATTGAGTAAATTGACTAATATGCTTCCGAGATTCATGTCATCAATCAAAAGTACATGACTGATAATGTTATATATTAAGTGAGATTGAAGAGATGAAAGCTATGACATTAATGTCGTGTCTATATAATGCTATTAGAAAAGATTTTCATTCAATAATTACACTTATTTATAAAAATTTACTGTACATAAATATGTAATTTTCATGTAAATTGCATATTATCTTCTACGGTTGCGAGTTAAAATACTTTTTATAGTAGACGGAAAAAAATACCGATTAAATTAATTCAGAAAATAAGTTCTTAAAATATTTTATATATATGTATAGGATACATTGTTATGTCGGAAAATCGATTAATTATACTCTCGGATATTGGATAAATAAATAGAATGAAGAAAGAATATAAAGTTAAAAATAACGTTAAATTTTCCTTAAAAGATTTGTGAAAGATTTATACTAACATCAAATAGGCTAAATTTAGAATAAGGAAACAATCTGAATATATTCCATCATAGAAATACTGTACTCGGAAAAATGTAAGAAAGGAAAAAGATATATAGAAAAATAAAAGTGCATCAGATCGATTTAAAAATTAATAAAATGAAATATAAATCTATTTGGATGAATTATACTCGTAATTAATAAACAAGAAAGAATATCTGAAAAATATGATTTTATTTTTATTTCTAAATACTATCTGCGGAATAAATAAATTCCACATATAAAATTAATGAATAGGTGAAGTTTTTTCGATATACCAAACTTAATAAAATCATTCGTTTCTTTTTATTTATTTTTGCAGAAAATTTTATAGTAAATAATGATTTTTATAATTGTTATTTAATGGATTTTGCTTAAACACAAATTCTATTTATATATATATATACAGTGATACCTCGGTTCACGAACACAATCCGTTCCTTGACCCTGTTCGTGATCCGAAAAGTTCGTAATCCGAATCAATTTTTCCCATTGCAATTAATGTAAATCCAAATAATGCGTTTTTTTATCCTAGGAAAAAATTTTAACATGTTATGGCTTTATGTGTGGAAATAATACAGAAAGGAAATAAATATAACAGTAATATTAGAAGAAAGCATGTTTAATACCACCTTCACTAACACACACAACTTTTTTGGGAGCCATAATAAGGGATAAATTTAATTAAATAATGAAAAAACTAAAATATCAACACTTGTTGGGACTCTACTGTACCCATGTGAGCTGGGCCAACTGGATTGCTTCTGGTGGTGAGGCTGTGCGCAAGGTTTTGTGCGCCGCGAGTCACGTACGCTCCATGCACTCCGTGCGTGTGTGTTCGTGAACCGAAGCATCGTTCGTAAAGCGAAGCAAAATTTGTTCGCAAATGGTGTTCGTAGACCGATTTGTTCGTGAACCGAGACGTTCGTAATCCGAGGTATCACTGTATATATATTATGCAATTTTTATAAAAGCAATATTTTCTATACCGTGTTTAACTTTCATTCATTTTAGACAATATTCGGTCGTTCAGCACTCCCTTATACACAATTCTTTTTCTTCGATTGTTTCATTGTGTTCGTTTCTTAATATATATATTATTCATTTATTCCAGGAATTTCATTATATATTGTCTCCACATCTTCATGATGACGGTTCGTTTTAATAAATTCCATTTACTTTACATTATAATGTAAAGCATTCTTTAAATCCAAAGTAACGACAATAATGAAAATTTAGCATTACAATAATTTTGAACTATTCTAAGTAAAAAAAATATATAAATTAAATTAAATTAATATGAAATAAATTATTAATTTACTTAGATAAGGAAAAAATCGAAAAATGACACAGTAAATTAATACAATACAGTGAATATAAAATATATTTGTAGCAAAAAGTAAATAGACAGCTACAAAAATAGCAGATATTTCATTATTAGACTTTTTACTGTACGTGAATTGACTATAATTTAACTTCATTCTTGAATTTAAATGAATGATAAATTAGAATTCCTAAACTTAAGATGCTATCAATAATGATAAATTAGATAATATTTATTCAAATTTATATCTACCACTTCCTTTATTAATTTGTAGCTAGCAAATACAGTTGAACCCCTATTTTACGTTTTTCTAGGGACCGAATGAAAAGTATGGAAAATTGAGGAAAGTGTAAAATCAAGGAAGCTGTTTTAGGATCAAATTTTTAAAATAACATTTAATTTAAATTAATATTACAATATTTCTTTTATGTTAGAGGAGGAGCGTAATAAGGATATACAGTAACATTTTTGGATCTTAACATCGGCTTGATTATTAAATATCCGATTAACTTAAAAAATAAATCATACAACCTTAAAAGACTTGGTTGCCTTTCATGAATGTTTTACAGTACATACTGTATTATTTTCCAACCACTTTTTCAATGTTTGCTGTTTTTTCTTCGTTGTTCTGGCTTTATAAAGTTCATTTATTATTTCATTACATTTCAGAATAATACCTGTATTTTCATTTATGTTGTTTGCCAATAAATAATTTCTTGCTGATTCAATTCCTTTGAGAGCTTCAAAAAATGTTGTATGCGGTACTTCATGAATACATTCTAATTTCTCTAAAAGAGATTTTTTAAGAGATTTGCATTTTTTAGAAAGAGGTCCACATAGGGCATAACACTTTTATATTTCATCCTGACTTTTTATTATGGTATTCAAAGTTGAAACAGATAGTCCGAGTCTCTGTGCAAGCTCTGACCGTGTTCCAACATGATTATTGTATTTCGTTAAAATATCCATTTTATCTTTAATACTAAAAGATTTACGTTTCCTAGAAGTATTATTAAAACTCATTTTCGAATTGACACAAATACAATATGAACACAAATCTACCTGAATTGTTGTTCTAAAATTCACGGAAGTGTTGTGTGTACGGTAACAACAATGTGGAAATATCCAAAAAACAAATATGACGCCGAAATTATAATGTTGCCATCTGAATTATTACTGTCTGGCAACTTTCAATATTGGTTAAAAAATACAAATTAGGAGAAAAATTTTAAATTGGGACTCAAAAATAAAGATGTAATTTTGAGGAAAATGTAAAATCGAGAAATGTAAAATACGGGAAAACTTATTATTACTCTTATAGGAATTTGGCTGGGGAAATAGAAAAAGTGCGTAAAATCGATGAAAACGTAAAATCGGGAATCGTAAAATAGGGGTTCAACTGTACTAATCAAATTATTATTCATTAATAGCGATACATGATTAATAATTATTTATTTTAATTCCTATATATATAATGCACTTAAATTTATTTACTTTTGAAACATTATATAAAATTGATAAACTTACCTATAATGTTCATTTTTAACTGAATAACAAACGTTAAGCACCGTAATAATTGATTCACTCGTTTTAATTATTTTTCCTTCTTCAATAAATTTATAGCATTTTCTATGTTGCAAACATGAAATTACATAAACGGCAAAAATAAACGCAATATTTCTTATATCGTACAAAATTTATTCGATTTGTGAAAAAATGAAAATTTTTCGAATATGTCAATATGTTAAAATAAGAATTAGTGTTTAACGAAAACAAAATTCGGTCATGGTTTATATTTTTAGATTCTTTTAAAGTTTTGTCCATTATTTAAAAAATCCTAATGACAAGTTCTAGTTGTTACTCCGATATCGTATCTGATCAACTACTCATGCATAAAAATTTAAAAAAGAAAAATATTTTCATTGTTCAGTTAAATAAAACTTATAATATTCATATATTAAATGTTACTGTATAGATTATCTTGACTTTTCAGACAGTGTATTCAGATTAGCTTATTTCGTCATTTTGACTTCTTACATAATGGTCAATTTTATTTGATGGCTAAAAAAAAAAAACACGAGTATTGACCGAATTTGCATTCGTCATACTTATTTTCTTATCTTTTCTATCAAACTTTCCTAAACGTTTCTATTGTCATATCGCCTCCTACAACCAAAGCAGTTTTGAACAACTTTAACTCGTTTTTCATAAATTCAAAAATAATTTTTTTGATAATATTTGTGCTTTTTATATTATCGTATCGGTAGATACGAGAAATAAAACGAATTGAAAATGTAAAAGTTGGATTTCGAGATCTAAATTGCTAATGACGTACAATACGAGGATAACATCGTGATTATTCTATGGTAATGACCATCATTGGTGGATATTTGTGACGCAATACGAAATGTAGACAAAAAATCAATCTCGGACAATTTTAAAGGTAAGCGAATGGAAAAATTTTTACAAATAATTTACTATGAAGAGATTTTTAAGCGTTTTTCTATTGAATGTAAAATATTTACTTCTTTTTAATATATATTACGAATATTGTTTCGAGTTTTGCAAAATGCAAATATTTGTTTTCTTCGTTACGAATTTAGAAATTGAGAGTAATTTTATAATCATTTGTATATTATAAAATTAATTTAATAAATTATTCTCAAAGGTAAAACTTTTTGTATCCAATAAATATTAAATATTTTGAAAATACAGAAATTTTATTTTTATAATTAATAATTATGATATGCAATATTATCTTCTAAATACTGGCTATTACTACAAGGGCTAGGTCCAAATTTAACTTAGATCTATATGATTATATTATATGTATATATAGTATACAATTTATATTGTACACTATATATACATGTGGTATAATGAAATATAACCTCCGTCATACCTGTTAATTTTATTTGTATTCTAGTATTTGTTTCGGCTGGCAACACGAGTTAGTTAGCCGTCATATTTTGTTTTCTTTTGAATTGGAATAAAATTTTCCCTTTTCTTTTGTTATTAATAGCGGTTAATCAGTGGATGTGGGAAGACGACGACGTCACCACATACATATAAATATATATATATATATATATATACACATACACAGTATAAAAGAAATGTAATACTGTAATTAATTGTTATTTAATGGATGAATTACAGAATTTATCCTCTATGGTTTTCAATTAGCTCACTAGATGGCAGTAAAATAAAGTTAATAATTTAATATATATATTTTTAATTTATTAAAATAATGTTAATAATTTTATTTACAGAATCGGTGAGTATGAAGTCAAAATAATCTCTTCGTATTTGTTGATTCTGCAGATAAATTTATTCAAACATTATAAATAATAAAAATATAATATAGAAATAAGGATTTTCAAAATTATATATATTGCCATCTGTTGATAAATAAATTAATTATTACTGTATTTTTGAAACTAAATTACTATTGGTAGATTATACGTATTAAGTTTTTATAATATTTTCAGCATATGCAGTATTTTTTTAATAAAAGAACAATCAAAAAATAGTAGAACTTCTTATCATTGAAGAAGAATAAAAAAGGGTTCAAAAGATGTGTAAGGTTATGTTCACTATGCCCAAGAGAGGGCTTATAAATTTTTACGTGTTTTTTTATGTAAAATTCTTTATTGTGTGTGCCTAGAAATGTGCTATTTTGAAAATATATAAATAAAATCTGAAAACTCATTCATGCAGCAAACACACTCATACGAAGCATATGCAGTATTTGTAAAAATAAGTATTTCTTCAGAACCTTTAAAATTTCCTGAACGTAATTATATTTCATTATATTTCACTGTGTTATTTTTACTTTCAACTGCAAATTCACGCAATGAAAGATATCTGTTTTGAAAGAAAACGCAGCTACTTTTAACATTTTTATAGAAATTAAGACATTGTTAATAGGCGGAATATAAAATTATTATTACTTTCAACTGCAAAGTCACGCAATGAAAGATATCTGTTTTGAAAGAAAACGCTGCTACTTTTAACATTTTTATAGAAATTAAGACATTGTTAATAGGCGGAATATAAAATTATCAAGATTATACTTATTTTATGACATCTATTAACAGTTACAAAAATTATTAAGTCTCAATAATTTTTAACAATTTTTACTTTCTTTATTAAAGATAATTTTATATAACTTTGCCCGTTAGCTTTCCCCGATCTTACGGCATCGATCCATCTGAAAAATATTTAAAGAAA
Source organism: Olivierus martensii (assembly GCA_000484575.1). Lineage (NCBI taxonomy): Eukaryota > Metazoa > Arthropoda > Arachnida > Scorpiones > Buthidae > Olivierus > Olivierus martensii. Next base: position 49,973 of record AYEL01080637.1, read on the forward strand.
CCATTAAGCAGATTTTATTGGATTATTTCTTATTAGTCAAGCTAAGTAAAGTCTTAAATTTTAAGATTTCTACATAATCTCATTACAAGATAAGAACAATTAGAATTTAAAAGTTACATATCTTTCAAACAACTTGTCTCACACGAATGATGTTAATGCATTTGAAATTTTTGTAAAAAAATGATCACGATTTTATTTTCAGCTAGTAATAGTTTTACCAATATTTTTTATAAAAAATTGGTGTTATGTAATTATTTTTACTGCAAAATTTCTAAAGAACCAAATATTACAGATCATTTAATTTTAGGGGCACGTTCTTTATTAGTCAAGATGGCGGTCATTTAAACTTTTAAAAAGTCTATATAATTGAAATCTATTGTTGCTGGTGTATAATATTTTATTTATTCGAAAGATATTTTAAATCAAATGAAAGTAATTATAATGGAACTTATTTTATATAAAAAGAGAATGGTCCTACAGTTAAGTAACTTCGATATAAGTTTAATTGATGTTTATTAACTATTTATTTTAAATAATGATCGACTTAAATTTTTATTTCTATGGGTTTTATTGCATTTATATGTGATTCATCTTTGAATAGATAAATTGTTAATTTTCTATTGTCTTTTTCTATTTTTGATTTTTCTATTTCATTTTGTGTAAATTTATTTACTTTCCATAATTATTATATACTGTATCAATTTATTTCCATTTTTCAATCAATTTTCAAATTCTTTCTAATATTCTTACTTCCATAATGTTATGTTATCTCTATAATTTAGAAATACAATATGTAGGTCTTTGTATTTGTTTACACCTTTTTGCATTTAAAAAATAAGGCAAATAGAGATATTTAGAACTGTTATACATATGATACAGAATAATATTGATCTTTAACTCGGTTTGTCCTTTTTTCCATTAAATTTTCTATGCGATATCAATTTTTTCCTCTACAATGTTTTACTATTATATTATATATTTTTTTTAACACGAATTTATGCTGATTTTAAAAATATATTTTGTTCGTATCCATAAACCGTCATTCGATGATGTACAAAAATTGTCCCAATATGATATTACTTCATCTATTGATATACTATTGAAAAAAATAATCATCTGTTCGGATAGACTATCAAAAATAGTCAAAAATCTGCTTAAAAATATGATTTGAGCCGTTTATTGAAAATATTTCGTATTATTGTTTACTTCGTGTACAGATTTCCATTGTTGGAGATTGAAGAATGAGAGCCATCGTCGGCGATAAAGAAAATACCGAAATACTAGGTAATACATACGAAAATGATCTCAGTTCATTTTTTGGTATGTTGATATGAAAATCGTTACTTTAGTTCAAAACTATATTTATAAATAGGATAGATATACTACTTATGTACCTACGATATACATAATTTAGTTCAAGAGCTCCCATTGGCAAGGAAGAGATCAATATTCGATAATTTCACTCCATCTCACAGATATTTGATCCAGTGTTGATTTCGTTTATATATCATTATGTTATTAATAATCGAAATGATTTACAGTGATGAAAATGCTATGGATAATAGAATTTTTGAATGCCATCGTTATCATTAACAAAATAATATAAAAAATCAGAAATTCTTTAAGAATTTTTTCTAATATGAATATCTATAAACTAGGATTAAGTTTCAGAAATTCCAATATTAAATTCTTTCGCTATTCTATCTATAGCGAAAGAATCTATCGTTTCTCATTTATTGCTAAAATTTTATTTACTCTACAAATATAGCCTATAACAAATAAATACATAATCTAATTATAATATAAGAATATGGGATATTTTCTATAATTTAGAAACAGCTATTTTTTGGTATTATTTTATTTTCATAGTAAATACATAATCTAATTATAATATAATATGGGATATTTTCTATAATTTAGAAACAGCTATTTTTTGGTATTATTTTATTTTCATCTTAAATCGCAAAACAAGTAGCTCTTCTAAATTTTAGCAAATATCAGTGGCAGAACTATAATGCGCCCCCGCAATGCGGGGGCCCAAATCCTCTTTATCTATACTTTTTTATCCTTTTTTTAAATTAACAACATAATACAATAAAAATTACATGCACCATTAAAAGAGTGAAACATTCATTGAATCAGAGCAGTGAGTAGCCAAAAATATGGAAATAAAAGATATGATTAGAGATTTTGCAAATTTAAAATCCAGGACGAAGAATTTTAAATATGTTTTATTTTGATATTTTCAATTGTGTTTTAAATTATGCAATTTTGTTCTTTTTTGTTATTTTCTAACAAAAATATCTAGATAATTTTTTTGTGGTAGATACCGGAATAATATTTGGAGGGGCCAAATATTTCAATTTCCGCCACTAATAAATATCCTATTTCTTAGTTTAAGCATATTTTCAATTGATTAGATCGGGATGGGCAACCTTTTTTTGTAGGGGACCGTATAGAAAAATTTATGGTGGGCCACGGGTTACATGCACCATTAAAAGAGTGAAACATTCATTGAATCAGAGCAGTGAGTAGCCAAAAATATGGAAATAAAAGATATGATTAGAGATTTTGCAAATTTAAAATCCAGGACGAAGAATTTTAAATATGTTTTATTTTGATATTTTCAATTGTGTTTTAAATTATGCAATTTTGTTCTTTTTTGTTATTTTCTAACAAAAATATCTAGATAATTTTTTTGTGGTAGATACCCGAATAATATTTGGAGGGGCCAAATATTTCAATTTCCGCCACTAATAAATATCCTATTTCTTAGTTTAAGCATATTTTCAATTGATTAGATCGGGATGGGCAACCTTTTTTTGTAGGGGACCGTATAGAAAAATTTATGGTGGGCCACGGGTCAAAACAAAAACAATTGATAATAATATTTATTTAAAAAAGAGAAGGTACAGATATGTAAATATACATAGCGTTGGTATTAGATATAATAAAATAATGTGGCCTGCGGGCCGGAGGTTGCCCATCCCTAGATTAGATGTTTTGTGAATGTAATTTGTTATTTTTTTTTTAGAAGAAAACGATTTCTTAGAGAAAATGTTTCTAACAATATACGCTAACTCGAGTCAAAACTATATTTTTTATTGTGGGCCGATTATCTTAAAATTTCAGGGGATATTTAATAATATAAAAAATACATTTACGCTCTATTCCAAACTTTATCGAAATCAGTTAAACAATGCATCCTGTACGATATCTTTGGAAGAAAATAAAGGTTTTTAATTGATTTTTAATCTACTTTCCAAAGGAAAATGATATTCTGGCAGTGTGTTCCTTATTAATAATTTTTAAATTGATGAATAAATTTTCATAAAATTAAATATTAAATGTTCTGGTATTAAAAATAACTTCGAGGTTCCATCTTTTATCCCCGTAACTTCAATTGCCGACATTCAAATTATTGTGATTCTCTCTTAATATATTTTTGAACTGATTAAAATATTTTAGAAACTTTAGTAATAAAATAATGAAATTAAATGTAATCTCGCTAATGGCAGACATTCAAACTTCATAAATTTCTCTGTAAATAACTATTAAACTATTTAATAGAATTTTATGAAATTTAATAAAGAATTTATGCAGTTAAATATCATCATCATTAATCATTTTAAACTAGATGATATATTGATCAAAAATAAGTGATTATTTCTTTCGAGAACTGCTTATTACTATTTTCAAATTATTCTAGTTTTTTTTTTTTATTAATCCTATTTTAAGTTTTAAATTTGAAATTATATATCTTATATATTGAAAATTGCAACAATTTCAATTTCCATACTAATGATTCTTAATAGTAAGAGAATGAAGAGAAAATAATTACTATTTTTGGCAAAGAGCACAACAACCCTGAGCTCTTTAAGCTCTGTATTGATTTATATCATATCAAATCTTATCTGAAAATTTTTAAATATTTCATTGTTATCTCAGTTATCCAAAATCTGACTACCAACTGATTCTTTTCTCATCACACCACATACTTTTCAATATTGTATTAAAATTATAGGTCTTGAAAAAGGTTCTTGTATTTCATCGTTTTTTTCTATGAATCTATTCGATATTCGTTCAATAAATAGTTTCTTCTGTTTTATTTCGTAATATTATCTTAAATAATTTTTAAAGGTAATATTTTAATTTAATTTTATTATTTTCTTATAAAAAACGGCCACCCACGTTTCTTTTAAGGGGAAATTAATTCCAATGTTATTTTCGGAATAAAGCATAATAGATTTTGAATTTACTTTTACTGCATATATTTTTATTCTTTCATGGTGGAAGATAAATTGTCTAGATTTTGATATTTTTATACTTTTAATTCTCAAAAATATATAATTTTTTTCATTAAATCCTAACCGCTTATACACGTTTTACATTATTCATTCTTATTGTAAAAACTATAATCTTAAAATTGAAATTTTAATAAAATACCGGTTGATATAGTAAAAGAAATAAAAAAAAATCGTTTTCGATACATAAATTTTTTCTGATATAAATTATAAATAATTCATGAAATTAATAAAAAATATATAACATATATACAGTATATATTTATATCTAGATTTATCGATAAACGTTCGACATTGATTTTAAACAGGAAATGAAAAGTGAGGAAAAAAATTAATTTTATATATAGTTTCATTAATTCTACTATTCTACTGACCTAATTGGTCAGTGGTCGATCGAATGTCCCGTGACGTAACTGAATGACGTAAAAATGCAATTAATTTTGTCACACCTGTTAAGGTCGAGGAAATTAAAGTTTTCACGGATATTTCCTGTGCAAAAAAGAATGATATATTTACTTTTTTTAAAACTTTTGTCGAAGATGTCGAATCGAAAATAATTGTACGGATTTCTATTATTATTTATTTTTAGATTCCTTTATATTTTCAAAAATAAAAAAGGAAAATTTCGATAGATCTGAAATTTAATTATTTTCTCACCAGGAAATAAAATTATTTAATAAATATCCATAGAAATAAAATGAGGTTACGCGTATGTTTGTTTGCCTATATATAATTTCTAAAATAACTTTTGTTTAGGTCAGTAATTGTTTTAACTTTTATTTTTTTATATTGACTTTAATATATCGAAAAAATATTCGAAATAAAAAAAGATCATATTTCGGCACAAAATGATATTTATCTTTATATTATATTAACTATAAATATAATGTAAAGAATGTTTTTTTATAAAGATTCGTGCCAAAATTATTATAATTTGTAAATAACCGGAAAAATTGCGTAGTGTAATTTTTTATAAGTGATAACTTTACGTATTTAAAATTAAATGTTTAAATAACATATAATAAACAGATATATAATAATATTTTATCAACATTAACTGACATAAGATCAATTTTATTAGTTTAATTATTTGTTCTTATTTTAAAAAATTGAATTGTCTCGGGTATCGACAGCGATAAGATCAATTTTATTAGTTTAATTATTTGTTCTTATTTTAAAAAATTGAATTGTCTCGCGGCATATAGAACTGGAATATCGAGTGGAGCGTCGTCGTTGTCGTCGTCGTCGTCGTCGCCAATGATGCGCGCAATACGCGTAGTTGCCAAGGTTATGCATACGATGATACGTAGTCTCATCTCACGTTATTAATTTTATGAATGAATTTTGTGATATCCCGAATACGAAAAGTTGGAATACAGTAACAATATTTTCCTTTAAGTCAATACCGTCGCAGTTTCAAATTATGATTTGTAAAGAATTAATTTTAAAATATAATTATATTTTATAGAAGCTGGACATGTAAATTTTCGATAATCTTATTGTTTTCTGTTGTATATTTAATTCTGAAAAAGAAGATTCCGAAAATTGGAATTAAAGAATAAAAGATTAGATTTACTTAAGGAATTTTGTTTGTTTTGTTTTCCTATTTATAATTCATTAAAAACGAAATTATTATTTTCTTCGAAATTCCTTAATTTATTTTCTTAACAGAAAATAAATAGAAAAATTTCTTCTTTCAAAATTATGTAAAATTTTTTCTAGTTGATTTCATCATTTAAAATAGTTTCGTGTAAAACAGAAAAACATATTAGAAACATTCAAAGAATGCAGGAAAAACAATATACAATACAACAAATAATAATAATTCTTTTTTTAATTATTTGTTTCTATGCTTTGTTTACAAAATGGTCTGGGAACAATTTTCGGTGTCATTTTTCTTTCTCGTTGCTGATTCCATCAGCTAAGTTTTATTATTGATATTTTGAAGATGCATTAACTATAACGAGGAAAGACTTCACATCTTAACATAAACAATAAATATAAATTACAAATTCCATAATTTTTGTATAAACTTTAATAAATGTTATGTAGAGCCTAATTAAAAATAAATTTGTTTAATGTTTAAAAAATAATTTCTGTACCATTTAATATTAATTTTTGTTAATTATTAATAGCAAATTTAAAATATTATATGTCCTACTGATTTTTTGACATATTTCCTTCTTCAGGAAGAAAAATGAAAGGCGGTAGTATTATTGAACGGCTTCCGCTATTCTCTGACAGTGAAATTGGGTCTAAAGGTCCGTTATTTACGTCTAATCTTACTAGTAATAGAAAGTAGTACAGTAGGACAGAGACTGTAGCCATCTAGTTTGTAGGTAGTTTCTTTGTATAAATAATATCTCCTGAGATATTCATCAACTTGTATTGGCAGTTTTCTTTTATGTATATTATTACACTATTATTATTATTATTGGCTCGAACAACTGTCGCTATTCTCAGATTGCTTCTTTTGTTAATTAGCATCACCTATGCAGATAATATTAGCTTTCGTTATTTTGTAATCGTGATCTCACAGACATTTAATTAGCATTGGGTTATATACACGATAAAATTAAGTTTACTATTTGTTAAATTATTAAAAATAATTTTAATTGAAAAACTTCAATTTTAATGTTAATTTAATGAAATCATGTAGATAAAATTTATTATTTTTTTATGCAACATTATTTTGTTCTTTCCTATTTTAACTCGAGTAATTTTTAAATAACTTTTTAAATCATAAACAATTTAAATGATAAATAATTCATTTTTAAGCAAAATATTTAAGGAATGTCCTACTTTTTATTAAGATTTTTTATCATTTCTGTAACTCGACAAAATTATGTAAGGCTTTCTTCATAAAATTTCAATTGTACAACCTGTGATGTAATTATAAAAATTTATCATTATAAAATATTTTTATAAATAATTTTATTTATTTGTTATTCATTTTATAATTCTGATGATTGAATACTTAAGAATATCGAATTTGAATCGCTATTAACAATTTATAACTTAATTAATTTAAAAAAATTATGAATTTATAATAAATAGAAAATTTTAGATATATCGATTGATCTTGCATTATCGTAACAATAAGTGAAAGGTGCATCTTAATAATTTTGCAATAATGAGTTATTAAACGAGGTTTGCAAAAATTTAGTGATACTATGATAGTGAATTTGGATCTAAAAGTCCGTTATTTAATCTAAACTTACCAGTAACTGAATATAGTACTGTATTTTCCTAAGATGTTATGGTCATCGTATCTTTAAAATATTCAAACTAAAGTAAATCGAAATTTAATCATTGATAATTAAGAAAATTTGTGACGTCAGTTAATCTATTTATAATTTAAAATGAGTACAGAATAACTTCCTTATCTGGTTATATAGTCGAGTAATAGATAATATGCTTCATTGTTTTGTAAACTAGTAAAGTTTCTGGATATTGAATGCAAACTTAATATATAATTCGAGTTTAAAATAATTAATTTTTATTTGCTGATTATAAATATATTTTATTAAGAAAATTCGAGATTATCGAGTTATAAAAATTTATAACAGGCTTTATTCTTGTATTACCTATAGCATATAAAACAAGCTAATAAAATTTAAATTTGTTATGCACACATATTCTTTAGATTATCTATAATTACTATCTTTGATATTATTTATTTTTAGATAATAATTTTTATAAATTAGTGAAATTTGATAATATTGAAAGGATTTAAAATTCATATAAAACTTGAAATTGCTCTTCGAAACTTTAAATACAGTCTTTTAAAATATTTATAGTTATAAATTTCATTTTTTACAATGTACAATAAATTAATACAGTAATTAGTATCGCGATTGATCACAAAAAAATTCGAAAAATTTCACAAAATCAAAAATCATAAACGTCAATTTTTAAGACACAAATTACATTTAATGCTACTTTTTATTAATGCAATTTCATCCTAAAAACATGATGAAAAATAATATAAATATAAATTTTGCAATAAAATAATGAATAATAATATAAATGTCTAAATAATTTCTAGTTATCGACTATAGTTTCCAAATTTCTCATCATAAACTGCCTGGCGAATGTTTTCGTTCAAACATAAAACAATAAACAATATTGTAGTGAAGTGAAAATGGTTCACTTACTTGGAAGAATATCGGTTTCACTCTTTTGCTGTTGCTGTTTTGATGAGCTTTAAATCGATTTAATTTTAATTAAAAAAATTAATTTTAATCGATTAATAAATTAATCGTTAAAAATTTCAGCCTTTATAATAATATTAGTCCCAAATGTTGTGATAATTAACTATACTGCAGAGTCTCTAAAATTCAACGAAATTATTAAAAAACGCATATTTAAACATTTATTAATAACAGAAATCATCTGGTTTCTTGTTTAAAGAAATCTATAAAATTAGTCTCGAAATTAAATACGATGCAATGAATCGTAATAAATTTGTATTTACTTTAGTTGCATAGCTAAGAAATGGAAACTATGCGATTATGCGAACTGCGAATCAAGTTTTACCCGTAAAGAAATTTCATAATGTCCTTCCTAATGTCAAGGCCTTTCAAGATCTGTTAACCGGCTTACCAGACATTATTCGACCTCAAAGAAACACGTTATCTAGCGGAAGTAGTCTATAATGGTTAAATTTATCCTTCCGTACTAGCTGCAAGCTATTGGTTGAGTTCCGGCGGTAAAAAGATACAGTGATCCAATACCTATATGGTTTGTATACGGAGACAAGTTTTTATGGAAATAGCTTAAAAAAATATTATCTTAGCTTTTATCTTACGGGTCAAGCGTAAGATCATAGAGTGTCGTATGGAGAAAAATCGTATAAATACTCAGCGGTGTTCTGTTCGAGTCACAATTCACTTCATTCCTCCAACAATCATCTCCTACTATTACTAATACAATTCAAACATGATTGGAAAGGTAATAGTACATACAATTATATTTTGTTGGATTATTGAAATCGTAGTCTAATGCTGATTTTCTTTTACAGCTCACTGTATTATTCGCCACATTGGCTTGTTGCTCGGCTATAGACGTAAGTAACTATTGCATTTTTTAATTTTATATATCGCTAATTATCCTTTAATTTTAACGGTGGATTTTTGTATAGTATCACAGACCCGAGCCTTACGCTTTCGGATACGATGTCAAGGATCCTCTTAGCGGTCTTAAATATCGTCACGAAAAGAGCGATGGCAAAGGACACGTTAAGGGAAGCTACGGATACACTGATCCATTCGGCATCTTCAGAGTAGTTGATTACGTTGCTGATCATTTCGGTTACAGAGCTAAAATCCGCACCAACGAGCCAGGTACCGCCAATCAAAACCCAGCTTTCGTAGATGTCTACTCTAAGGGTGGCAATTTCGTGCCTTTGTTGTCCATCGGCGGAAAGGGAGGATACGGAGTCCATCACGGTCCAGGACCTCTTCTCCACCGTGGAGTCCTCACTGGAGCCAAGAGCGGTCTTCACTCAGCCCTTCACGCTAAAGCTATCCATTCTCCCCATCATTTGGGAGCCATCGGTTTACCCACAGCAGTTCACGCCTCTAAAGTAGTCGCTCCAGGAGCAGCTGCTGGTGCCGCCGCTGGTGCAGCTGCTGGTGCTATCACTGGTGGAGCTGCAGGAGCATCTGAAGCTAGCAAAGCTGCTGCAGCACAGAAGGCTCTCGCCGGTTTAAAAGATTTCCCATTTGCAAATTTACTGTCATCGGGTGGCAAAGGTGGACAGCTTGGACAAATTGGACCAATCGGACCAATCGGCCCAATTGCGCCTATCGCTCCCATTGCTCCAGTCCACTACGGCTGAGCCAAGTTAAACTGTAAAGACTGTATCTAATATTCTTGTAATATGATGTGTGTTCCGTCATTTGTTATGTTGTCACATTGTCCCTGTTATGTAAAGGCAGCAGTGTTGTCACACAACATTGATTTCTGTCTCAATTGTACGATAGATATGTTATGTGTTGAAAATGTGTTTCCAGTCCTTGTACAGCTATTTGTTGTTGATAAAAATAAATGTTTGTGATTGTTAATATACTTGTTTTCATTGCTCATATATATTATTCATACTTCATCAGAAAAGTACACAAACGTGATACAATACAAACAAAAGTTAAAAAATGAAATATTTTATCGATTAATTAATGATTTCTCTTAATTTTCATATGTTAAATCAATATTTTGGCATCTTCCAATAAATAATATCAAAAATTTTCTCCAATATTTAGGGAACTATATGTAAATCATTAGACTAATTAATATTTTTCAAAAACTAATTATAAATGATTTTTATATATAATATAAAAAATAAAATCAAACATCTAAATTTAGTTTAGCAATAGAAAAAAAATTAAGTTATTCAACTAAATGCTTATTAATGATGAAGGCATGCCATGAAACCAAGTTTTTTCGAATCAATTGTACTAATGAATAAATTTGTATATTTATTTTTGTATTTATCTATTGTCTTTTATAAGGTACAAAGTATTTCAAATATAAATCAAACTTTTAAGAAAGTATCGATTTAGATTTAGATTTAGATTTATGTATGAAGTATGAAAAAGTTTTATAAATCAATACACAATTGCTAAATTCTAGCAACGACTTTAATATCCGATCCAAAAAAACTATTATTTTTTTTTTATTTTGTAAAAAGTTTGCTTAAAATAAATTTATCCATGTTTAAGAAATTTTATAAATGTATTAAATTATCACATCACAAAAAAAGATATGAAAATAAGTTAATGGCTTAATATATACAGTACTAAACATAGTAATTTAATTTATAGCATTAATAAATGATTAAAATCATGCATCGGCAATCTTATTGTTATTAAGAGCGCAATAAAAATTTTAAAACCATCGAGAGCACTTAGTTTAATTTTTGAAAATAAAATCAAATTACTAATTTCATTTTCTAATCACAATATTGTAATAAATAAACAAAAATAATTGTCTTGAAATATTTATACAAAATAAAGATTATACATGCATGCAATAACAAAAATCAAAATTAAAAGTACGTACATAAAATAACACAAAATCAAATTAAATAAAATTACAAGTAATTGTTATTATATGCATAAATTTAATGCCGAATTTATAAATACGCATGCATAATGAAATGCGTGTGCATGAATTTTGCATACGCATATATATGAACAATATATGAAATGCATTCCAGTGTAGGCGTATCTGAAATGTGCCGGGGGAGCCGCGTTGCCGATATCTGATTAAAATAATACAAGCATATTCTTTTCTTGTGAATTATAATTTTCTTGTGGCAGCTTATTTCTAGTTTTTTATTAATTTAATAAGAATTTAAATAATGAATATAAGTTAAGATGTAGTCTTTTTATGTTGTATATACAAGCAGGGGCGTACCAAGGGCATTTGCCGCCCGGGTGCAAACTTTTATCGGCCGCCCCCTTAAAAAAAATAACTAAAAAAGAAACTGCATGTAGTATTTACTACAATAAATGAAATAATAATTTATGTAAACCAAAAGTTACGTGTCTTATTCATTAAAAACACAGAATACATAGTTTCGTATAGTTATTTTAAACATATTTCAAAAACAAACAAAAAAGAACAACAATTATTTCTTAATGTAAACAAAGATTATTTGCACATGCCTTTATGTAAAATTTATTTGATGTGATTTTTTGTAGCAAAATTATTTATTATATCCACCATTAAATTAGTAACAATTTGATGTTCTATGTTAATAAAATTTAAATTGTTGAGGCTATCCAGTGTCATTGAGATGATTTTTTTTAAATAATTTTCAGCTTTGAAAAGGATCTTTCGTCAGTTGCTACAGTCACAGGAATTGTTAAATAAATTCTTAATGTTATTGACAAATTGGGGAAAACACTAAGAAGATCATTCGAAAATATATATTCAAGTACCGAAAATATGTTCATATTCGGATTAAGATAGATTAAAAGTATTTTTTATTTCCTCGCATAATTCCAAAGAGTTTATATCAGACTCTTTACCATTTATGAATTTTATCTCCAAATCTTTGCAATATTTTAATTTTTCTTTTTCTCCATTGGTTTCAATAAATAAATATCATTTAAAAATTCAAAAACATCATTCTGTTCTTTCAATAATGTAAATCTTTTATCAAGTTTTGAAATAGCTATATCAATTATAACTAAATAAAAATTGACTTCGAAATTTTGTTCTTACGATTAAATAACTTCATCTTCACCTTCATACGAGAATAATCTTTCTGTTTTCCGAGGTCTGACTATTGGCATACAAGGAAAAATTGGATCACAATCCACTGTATTTGCAATTTCAGTTGCTTCCTCTAACATATCTTTGAATGCTTCATCTGTTGTACAATCCTTTAAATAATTTTTTAGGTCTATCAACATTTTCATTATTGTAGACATAATTATGTCCGGCTTTTGCATCAAATTACTGAAGTTTTGTCTGTACATGAAGCTATAGATGCAAAATAATTGGAAATAGGAGTCATAATTTTTTTACATTTTCTTCATTCTATTCTCATCATTTTCTATATTTCTGCTGCAGAAAATATTTTTCTTCTGTCTGACATTTAAAAGTAAGGGTTATTAATATTATATTAGTTAAATTTTATGATGTAGGATATATCAAGAAATGAATATTATTTCTATTAATGATTATTCTGTATTATATAATTCAAATTAGATATTAGCTATATAAAATAAATATTTGATATTTGTTTCTTGCCGCCCGGATGCGGTGCACCCTTTGCACCCTCGGGTTGGCATGGCCCTGTATACAAGGCATATATTATGTTAATACGCACCTAATATCGTAATATTATAAATAATATGATTTTCTTAAATTGAACTCGTTATTAGAAGCAAAGATCTGAATTGTTAATTATAATTAAAAGAAATTACTGTATATAAATTGTTGTAAAATTATCTTTATTAATTATGATAAAATCATTAACTAGAAATTAAGATCACAAAATATCCTTACTTAGCCTCTGTTTTAAGTAATATAAGTACAGATAATTTATTGCTCAACAAATTTAAACTTTTTGTATCTAAGAAAATTGTTTCAGACTAATTTGAATGTATTCCATGCTCTTTTCTCTGTGTCATTCAATTTATTTTCAAATTCTGTATCTTTAAGCATATACAGTATTTTATTTGTGGACCGATAAAAACATCCTCCTTAATTTTTGTCTCGCTCAACCTAGGAAACTTTTTTCAAATATACCATCGCTTCTCCATTCTTATTAAGAGCTTTCACAAAGATTTTCATTAATCAAAACTTTATGAATAAAGATGAAAGATAAACATAGGCATGTATTAATGGTTCACGGAAAACATTCTTCTGGACTAGAATGATTTCCTTCTTTGAGGTCAGTCTGTTCGAATATCGTGGTTCGTTTTGTCACGATTATCCCATTCAAACAAAAAAACAGCAAAACCTGATTTAATCTTATTGCATACGTAGAAAAAGTCCTATTATTTTTAAATCTCCATATATGTGTCATTTATGCTTGCTATTGTCAATTAAACTCAACAATTTGTGCATTTGCTCATAGAACTCCTTTAAATGTACAGAATAAGCCATGGTCATTAAAAAATAGATGTTCCCATTAAGTAGCAGAACTGCCTTTAAACTTAACTTTTAGAAATCGAATAAATGCCAATCAGTTGGATTGTGGGTTTGTCCAAATGCTAAAAATAAATCGTCTGCATTACTGCAATTAACTATATTGCTACTAGATGAAAAAGTTTTTCAAATTCTGCTTGCCTGTGTCTAAATGATGTTACTTTTACATTTTTATTCAAAAGATTCCAACCTTGTAACCGAGACTCTAGTAATTCTGCTTGCATTTTGAGAGATTAAGTTCACTTACTAAATCATTCAGTTCATCTTGAGTGATGAGATGAACTACGAATATAGAAGTCATTAAAGGCACAAAATCACGATTAATACTATTTTCATCAACTCTTTGTTCGCTGTTGGGTTCGCCATCTGCATCATCATTATTACTAAGTGTCCAGCTTGTTGGTGGGGTTGGAAGATTATCATCATGTGGTACTGATCATAAAACAAAGTTTAAATTTGGATAGTTAATTTTGTGTTTTGATTTAGAAGAAAAACTTTGCATATTTATAAGACAAAAATAACAATCTGTAACAAGATCTTTCTGCTCCCTCCATATCACGTTAACTGCAAATAGTATTGATGTTCTTCTCTCTCTTCTCTGCCTTGTAGTCAATTTCTTAGATTTCTTGACTATGTGCTGCAACATATATTTGGAACCCAAGATTTATTTTGGTCTCTCACTTTACACACAGGCATAATAAACATTTTCTAGATATTTTTGAATCTATATTTATACAAAAATTACAACTAAATAAATAAAGAAATTCGCAAACAAAAATAAGAACAATATTTATTTCAACAACACTAATGCTATTACTATTAACAAGAATGCCAATTCTAGACATTTCTATCACTTCTATAGATTTTTAACATAAGTGTTATGGTTGGCCAGATTATCCGCTTGAAAACGCTTCGGCTTTCTACTCTGGAGAACCGAGTTCGAATCTCGGGTCCCACCTCTTTAAAATATTTATCATGGGATCTGGGCCCGGCCGTCAATCTTCATCTTCCACAATCCGGCAGACCTCTTCGCAGGGGCGAGCAACCTGTAGAAGAGCTTGTTTCGTCCAGTCAGTTAGTATTCTTATAGAATGGAAATTGGCGTTGTCTGTTAAAAAAGTGTTGCCATCTACTAGCAGTTGACAATATTATATTTGACTTTTTGAGATTGATAAATTTAATAATTTATTCAAAAAATCATTTTTCTAATGAAAAAAAAAATGCCAATATAATTGAAAAACTTCAATTAAAAAAATGATGAATGATAGGAAATAATATCAGAAATAATAATATCAGAATTGAGAATTTCAGTTCGAAATACATAAAAAAAAAATCTGCTTTCATTAAGAGGACTGAATGTGTGCTGAGTAGTGTAATACTTATATTAGTGTCATTATTTTAATTTTATTATATTTTAATTTCTTTAAATTACTATCTAATATTAGTCTTATACTAACAATGGTCGGCTTAATATCAATTCTAATCTTTAGTGACATTTTTTTGTAATATTATACAACTTCCATTGATAGAACCGACTTATATCACGGTTTTTATCAGAAGTGTAAACAAATCAGTTTTAATTTTCTATGTATCAAAAGGATATAATGTTCTCGAATAAAAAATTTTAATATTTGCAGCGTATGTCAGTTTATCCGATTAAAGAACATATATTAATAGAATAAAATCAGCCCATATATGCATAATATAGCCCAAAATTAATCGAATATAATGTTATGTTTATAAATACTGTATTTCAAGAATATTAGAATAATCTTATTAATTAGAATAGATCTATCAATTTAATAATAATAATAATTATTATTATTATTTACTTTTTTATTGTTTTCTTAACACGCATTTTATACTATCAGAATATAATTTTGATATTCTTATAGAAAAATAAAACAATTACTGTATGTGCATACTGTATAAGTGTATGGTGAATATCGTGGTGAATATAAACCATTCATGATATAAACTGTGAATGGTAGGATCTCCACGTAGAATAACTCTACATCGTACAATATGCTGCCCTCTATTAGAGTAAAATTAAATTATTTGATTTACTTATAATAATTGTAGTAAGCTTGTCATTAAAACTTTTTAAAGCTATATACAATTAATGTATGAAATATTAAGTTTTTAACAGGAAATATTACTTATTATGTAAAAAGTAAAATAATTTTTTTTAATAAAGTTTAATTATTACTTTTGAAATGTGTGTTTATTTATTGTCACTAAATCTTCAAAATGAAATATTATATCTTTAGTACATAAGATAAAATGATGTCATAATACTAAAGTTCATGACCTTGTTTGTTTTCCTTAACCAAGATGTCACTTGAAGAATTTAAAACAAGTTTAGTATGATTATCTTAAAGGAAACATTATAAAACGCCAACTAGCTGCCATACCTTAATAGCATTATAGTATACGAACATTGAAAGTAATTTATATTAACATGTGCATAATTAGCGAATCTTTATAGGTAAAGCCACGAATTTTATTTTTTTTAATTACTAGGCCTATATATAGAAATTTTGGATCTGTAAGAATTGTAAAGCTGATGATGACTAATTGAAGAGGGTGATCCCAAAACAGGTTCAGTCCGTTTTTGTTAATTTTCAGAAGCAAAATATGAATTGAGAAAGAAAATACATATGTGAATGATTATCTACTATAGATATCGTTGTTTTAATTCATATACATATAATTCTCAGTAAAATCTTGAAATCAGTCATCATTAGTTTTTAAATACACAATGACTAAATAAAATGGTGTTAATGGAAATTCGCTAAGTCCAAGGACTAAACGTGTTTTCAATTATACTTATTCTTCATTAGAGAAAATACTAAATTTATTTTGATTTAAATATTAAAATACAGTCGATTCTCGGATTCCCTATTCACGTTTTCGACTATTCCCGAAAATTTATTTGTAACCACAAATTCGATTTTCGCGGCACTTTCATGCTTATTCGCGGATTATCGCTGAGCTGCGAACTAACTCTATATTTCCCATAGGCACAATGGTTCAGTATTCGCGAAGAATTTACAGAACGTAACTACCGCGAATAACGAGAATCGACTCTAGTAAAAAATAAATGATTGAATTTCCCCATGAGTATAATGTACTCATGAAAGTTTAAACATGTACAATGTACATGGAAGTTTAAACATTTACTTTTATTACTTCATGAAGTTCTGGAGCCTTCCCCAAGAGTACATTATACTCATGGGAAAGGCCCCAGAATATGTATTTAATCATTCCAAATTAGGAACTACTAAAATTCAGAAAAGTAACCTTTCCTTTTAACAGCAAATAAGAAACCCCAGAAACTTAAACTTTTAATGTTGCATTTTCATTTCAAGTTCTTTCCAAGAAACTTAAATTTTTACTGTTATGATTTCATTTCAAGAGCTTCTAACATGAAAATTAATAAGGAATATAACAATTTTTCCTTTAATAAACATGACAAAAATTCCCACAACAAATTTATTGCCAACGGTAATAGCAGTTTGTTTTTTACCGCCCTGCTGGCAGGATTAGAAAAACGCTCTGCTCATGCCACTCTGGACAGCAAGTTTTCATCGTTACTATTCTCAGGACTGAGCAAGTTTTCAAAAGCAAAGCAGGATTCATGTGTCCCGTACACATCGATTGGCACGGTTTTGGGAACAAACCGGACTTTAATAAGATAGATGACTTCAATAGGAGTATGTATTTGCATCAAACAAAAAAAATGACCAAAATGGACTGAACGCATTTTGGGATCACACTCTTCAGTTGTGTATCGAAAAATGATTTTGGTTCTTAATAAATTGTCACTTGGTTTTGATATCGAACTTGAACTTTTCTTATATGACTTCTGATGAAAAGATAAAATTAAAAAATTTAGATTTTAATATAATACGAAATAATAATTTCTTCAGGAAACAACTTTGAAACGACAGGAGAGCAGAAAAACCAGATAAGATGTATGCTAAAAGCTCTCTTTTAGGTCATTTCCTATCTTTAATTACTTCCTTTCTTAATAGTATTGTATTTGCTTTATGGAGAACAAATTACTTTATATAATGCACCGGTATCTATTTATAAAAATATAATTTATTTTTAATTGATGCTCCACCCATTATCCTATTGAATAATTTTTTTTTGTTTAGAAGATACGAGTTTCTCAGTTATAAACACTTATAAAAAATGATATTATTTATTCTTTATAAGTTTATATAAATAATATCATTGAAAGAATATTTGGCTAAACTTAGTTTTATAAAAAAAATAAATATTTTTATCTGAATTCAATAAGAAATTATGTTAAAAGTGCAATATTACGAGTTCATGTTGTATAACTGACCCTATAAACACCGAGTGATCTTTCAATAATCGCTGATAAATGCAGATAATAATAAATTGTTACTATAAATTCTCCATTGGCCTTATTAATGAAAACAAGTTTTTCATTCATTTTTTTAATATTAATAAGTAATACTTTTATTTAAAAGTGAAAGAAATCGACTCTAATTATAGTATTTCTAAAAGAAATTCTATTCTCTTATAATTTTAAAGCAGATAAACTAGAATATAAGTTCAAACAATACTTTGTTGTACTGAAATCACAATAACATTTTAAAGGTGACTTTTTCATTAATCCTGTTTTAAACGACCGTGCTAGGGGCATTGTAAACATTAAATTATAAAAATTTATTATTTAATGAATAGCTACTATCTATTTCCTTAATGCAACCGTGAAAAGTCCTTAATAAGTTGCGAAACATTTATTATTGTTTATTCAAAAATTTTAACTTCCTTGTTTAAAAGTTATGTAACTGTTATGCATTTGCTAGCAAACATTATTCAAAACTGTTCAGTTTGTATGTAGCATCACATATATTGATCATCTCCAAACATACTTTTCTAAGACATATCGGGAAAATATTAACTAATTTTCATCCAATTTCTAATTTTTTTTTTTTCTATTCTTCAAAATTTTTTCTTCTAATCGATTTTATAACTGATTTGTTAGTTGCTAAAATATATTCGTAGTCATACTAATTTATGAATATGATAACAAATCAAGCTGTTCATAGTTTGTAAGTATCGGAATAACAAATTACAGTATTATGTTTCTAATTATCTGAATTTGGTATACAAAATTTGAATTATATTGCTTCCTATTGGTCATACTAATTTATGAATATGATAACAAATGAAGCTGTTCATAGTTTGTAAGTATCGGAATAACAAATTATTATGTTTCTAATTATCTGAATTTGGTATACAAAATTTGAATTATATTGCTTCCTATTTAATTAAATATTCTAGAAGTAATATTATATATTTATTTACACGCGATAAAACAATTTTATAACAATAAATCAAAAACTCAACAGTATATTAAACCGGTTTATATATATATATTATCACTATAGGTAAATAAATATTGAAAATATCGATTATCAGGAAGAAACAACTCAGTTGAATTTTATAAGGAAGTGGATTTCAAGATCTCCAAAATGACCCAGATCTTGTCAGTAATTTGACCTATATCATAGGTTGGTAAATTTTGCTCTATTTTTAAAGACAATTTCCCCCAAAAGAATGCGTACATTAGTAATTTACCTAAGAGAAATTGTGTAAAAGAACCACTAAAATGATACTATTGTTAAATTTGTAAATGCATTTTCGAATGAGTTGGAAAATCTGTTACGTTATTACAAATTAAATATTTTAGAATTTATTATTTAAAATAGAAAATTTAAGGCATTTCTACCAAATTTTATAACAATATCATTCATAATGATTAGATACGAATGGTTGCATCTTGCTATAACATTTATCTTCTTTCAGATGTTTTAGGATAATAGTTATTTTTGTAAAATTATAAATTATAAAATTATACTTATTTTTATAAAATTATAAATTATCACTCACAAGTCAATGTCGCATTGTATAACTTTATTTAATAAAATGATAATTATAATTTCTGAATATTAATTGAACAACTTGAATTATGCCCGGTGCAAATGATGGTTAATATAATTTATGTGATTGTCTACTAATTTATTTACAAATGATAAACAAACATAACAAACATATATAATAGGCTAAAATACAAAAAAAAAACATAGAGTGTATAATATGAATAAAAATACTTAAAAAAATATATATTTTAAAAAAATTACACTACTGGGGATGCCCACGGCGACTTCGACGATTCTATAATTCCATCCTTTTTCATTTCGTCTATTTGTCTATTCATTTCATTTAGCTTCACTGGTGAGTAACTATATGGTTTACTGGAAACCGGTTTGGCATCTTTTGTTTCAATTGCGTGATCCACCATGTTGGTTAGTCCTGGCTTATCATTAAAAATTAGAGGAAATTGTAACAACGTGTCTTTTAATTAGACTAACCTGTCTCTTTCCAAAGGAGTCTGCAAGTCTGCCAAGATTTCGTCACCATTTATCTCTCTTCGGTTATCTTCGACTTTAAGTTCCAATTCTGCTTCTTCAAAATTTAACGAAACACAATGCTGTTGGACGAAATTGAGTCCCAACAAACATGGCACTGCTATATCTGGAACAATCATGCAAGGTTGTTTTATTGTGACATTATTGACCTTTACCTCTGCTAGAAAACAACCTAAAATTCTATAATCTTCCCCTTATACGGCTAATTGTACCATCGAACCTGGGTAGAGTTGAATATGTGGGTTTTTCCTTATGATTTGTTTCCACACATTTTCACTAATGGTGGTGTTATCAGCTCCAGTATCTATTCGAGCATTCACAATAACATTATCAATAAAGATAGAGATAAATGGCAAATTTGTCTTACTTGTGATTGATAGTCCAACGAAGGAGATTTTTTCCACTGTAGAGATACAAGCCTCCTGTCTTGGCCTCTCTGTTAGTTTCCCTGACGCTGATTTCTTCTAGGTTGGTAAGTTTGATTTCAGGAACTGGTATTGGTGGCCGGCCTGTTGCGCCTTTGTGGGCAATCCCTCGAATAATGACCCCAGTTCCTGCAGTTGTAACACTGAATAGATGACATTCTATTCGTGTTTTGTGTTGACGTGCGTGGTGCATCGCGTGGTGGTGAGTTACGTGTGGGTACTCGTGGTTCGGCAGTACTTCTTTGAATAGGACTGACCCCAGAAGAGTTTTGGGTCATCAGATGCTGAGGATGAGGGGCTCTGGGTTGTCTATGGAGCGTGTATCTTGATATGACTTGAATTGCTTCATCGATAGTTGGGAGGTACCGATTTTCGAGATACTCCTGCATACCCAAAGGCAGTTGGGAGATCATGCATTGGATTATGTCCTCGTCTGGAGTGTGGTTTCCATTTTCGGTATAGCCACACAGTTTCTAACAGGAAACCTTCGACATTTCCGCTGCCATCGTAAGTCCTGTTAAGGGCTTGCTTAGTCCTGGCTATCTCGTCTAGTTGTGGAGCAAACAATGCGATTAGGTGCCGTTTAAATTGAGAGTAAACTCTAGCGTCTCTCTTGGTTCTGCCTTCGACCTTCCACCACTTGGCCGGATTGGCCTTTAAGTTGTGGGGCAGCGATGTCCACCCATTTTTCTTGTGGTATTTCCTGGGTGATAAAATATTGTTCCATATCATTAAAGAAATCAGTGATATTTGTCTTACCGTCGTCTTTTGGTACGAGTGGTGGTGGAGCAGTTACAACCACAATTCGGTGGGAGAGAGATGAGAGATCTGGTCGAGGCGGGACGATGGGTGGACTTCTAGGACTTTGATCAGGATTGTCCTGTCTGTAACCTCCTGTGATTGGTGCGTCAGACATACGTCATTCCCGTATAGATGGGTCCGGGAATCTTCGTTCCGGGGTGGACGGACTATCGTCTCTGGCTAACGATGTGTCAGGTATAAGTTGTTCCTGGGCTGGTGGTTGATGATCTCCGATGTCTGTTCTGGATCTCGGAGGATCAACGCTTCGGTCTTGTTCAAGACTGTGTATTCTGGCTGTCAATTCGTCTATCATGGCTACCATAGTATCCCAAGTGGCACGAGAAACAGTAATTGTAGGTACAGGATCAGCCATCGTACTAAAGAGGTGGTTAAGTTTAGTAAAATTGGAAAAGTGACAATTACCACCAATGAACAAAAATACAA